>JASKGO010001865.1:0-67764 GCA_030556065.1 Holobus sp. GC000080
ATTGCAGAAGCACATTAAATAAAAATTATATCAATGCTTGAGCAAATAATTGATGAAAGAGCTTACAAATTTTACAAGTCTCGCAAGAAAAAATAAATATTAAATTTGCATGTAAAGACACTTACGGTAAGTATAGTACTGTACTGTACTGTACAAAAATTAATATACGATTTGATACAAGAAACTTCAATTGCAATTAGTTTGAAATCTACATCTCTTACCGTTAGTTTTGGGACCTTAAAACTTATTGAAAATAATAAAAAAACAACCCTAACTAATAAATTAACAATCTAAATACAATAAAAAGTATAAAAAACAAGTTAAAACCTATTGAAAATAATAAGAAACAACCCTAACTAATAAATTAACAATCGAAATGCAATGAAAAGTATAAAGTAGAACTAAAAACTTATTGAAAATTATAAAAAACAACCCTAACTATTAAATTAACCATCTAAATGCTATGAAAATGTTTTGGGCATTGGAAATTGGAAATAAATAATAAATTTGCATGTAAAGATGCGATTTTTTTTCTTTTTTTAAGGTGGAGAAATCCTTAATGGACACTTCGCCATGCAATGCAAAGTAGTGTGGGAGTACCGAAACTTTTAGCTCCCCATTAAGGAACCACCACTATTATTGTTACGTCTCGCAATCCTTTGATAATTGGCTTATTAATCTGCATTATTCTGCATTAATCCATGCATTATCAATTGAGCCAATTTGCCGCCTTTCTCGTTGAACCAATGTATGATTACCGTTTTGAAGAAGTCTTGGTGACCAGTTCGCCGTCATAGAAGAAACTATTTATTGATTTTGCTGCAAACTCCTTTAGATCATCGTCGTGAAAGTAAAAAAAATAAGTTTAATTACTTTTATGCTTTTAATTTTAAAATTAATAATAATAAAACCTTTGACGCAAAATCGATGACTTAAAAATAATATAAAAAAACTTAATTTAAAAATGCTATAGAGATGAAATTGATAATAAAACAAAAATAACTTATAAAATTGTAAAAAAAAATCAATCAATTAGTAAATTAATTATGAAAAACTATAAATTTGAAAGAAAAATCTTATTATTAATTTAAATAATTAATAAGCTATTAAATTTTAACAAAAATTCAATTTTTCAATTTAGAAATTCAAAAATGAACATGTTTTTCAATTATAAAACTAAGGGGTTTCGCCAACCCCTTTAAAAATCCTCTTCATTTAAAAACGAAAAATTAAATAAAAAACGATAAGATGCTTTTTCGGTCAGAAAAGTAATTTTCCGACTATGGCCACCCCTGGTGGCAGCAATGTGTTTTCATATAGCTCACCTGCAGGATTTTACAGGGCCCACGTGAAGCATTACAAAATGCACCCAGCACTTAGCGCACTTAACCATAGATGTCCCGTCCAGCTCGATTTCCATATATTCGGTTGGTTAGAATGATTTTAAAGCGCTAGTATTGCACGTACGTAGTTACAAAAATAACAATTAATGTAAAAATCGAAAATAAAGAAGAGTATATGAATAAGAAAAGCATACAAACTATAAAAATATGCTTTATTTAATTTTATAACTCAACAACGAGAAATATTAAACATAAGAATATATAGTTGGTGCCCTTAATAATATTCATACGTGCGCGGATAAATAATAAAAATATAATTGAAAATCTGTTTGTAAGTAAGTAAACAATAAATGATAACTTTCAATGGGTCAGTGCTCGTGTACTGTCAGTGAAATTACGTCCGCAACAAGAAAAATCCAGTATACCTTCGTCTTCGCCGAACAATTCTCCATCTTCGAGCGTAACAGGTAATGTCCGGTTTAACGTTTCCGGGAGAAATAGGCATGCGATTGCACCGAGTATTAAAAGTAAACCGATGATGAATTCAGGCAGAGGTTTCCAATATCCGCTAAGGTAGAGAATTTGGGGGCTGAAGAATGCAGCGGCAAAGCCCGCAACATGCACTACGGATACGCCTTGAGCGCGGACCTCAGTGGGAATCAATTCAAAGGCATATTGATGTCCCGAATTAAATGCAACAATGACGTTCAAACGCGCGGCCACTGTTAGAATTAATGTCATGGTTGGATCTGCATCAGCGGCGGTGGCTAATATGATGGCAACAGTCGCGATGAATACGCCTCCAATGAATAAGGACCCCGACGCTAACGCCTTTCTACCTATCCGGTCTTGCAGAAGGAGTATAACTAAGCATCCCGGAAATATGGTAGCAGATGTTGCACTGAAAATTAAAAACGGCGAGTATCCGAAGCCGTTTACGTTCCGTGCGATTGCGTCGTAACATAAATTTAGCACCATCCTGAGAAATTGCAATTAATATTATTCGCTGATTTGTATGCCGCGCGGTGCTGAGCAACTTACGATTTGAATATCAGTATTATAGTTTTCTTGCGCAGCTTCGGCGTCTTCAGCAATCCCAAGAAGCTGGCGTGCGTTTCGGTCTGCTTGATGTGCTCTTTCACGTACAGCTTTAAGCGATTGATGGCTTTTTCCGAAATTTCCTTCTTGTTGGTGGCGGCGATCCTTTGGAAGCACTTCATCGCTTCGTCAAATTTGCCTTTGCTGATCAACCATTGAGCGCTTTCCGGTACAACCAGGTAATATGCTAGGACGAATAAATGGGGAACTGCAATCGCGAGCAGAAAGTATTGCCAATGGCCGACCAGGACTGCCAGCCAAGGAACCGCCATCGATGCCACGCAATAGAAAATCCCTATAGAGAGGTTCAATCCGGCGGTTCTCATTGCGGGCTTTATGTATTCCATAACTTAAAGAGCAATTCGTAATTAATTGGTTTCCGTCGACCGAATGACTATCCGACTTGATCGGTTCGTCGGATTTTCAATGAGATTCATAATTCATTTCGAATGGAATGAAAAGAATTACCTAGCATGTACATCATAACGAAATTTGTATCTGTGGCGGCGCCGGCCACGAACCGCGATATGCCATACGTTACAACGTCGGTGGAAAATATGGTAACAAAGTTTCCAATGAATGCACAAACATTAGCCATAACTAACACATGCAAACGGCCAATTCTGTCCGCCAAAATACCGAAAGCCAAACTACCGAACAGCGAACCCACAAAGAAAACCGACTGTCCAATTGTGGGCTTCCAATCATCATTGCAAATCCAGTTCAACTGGAAACAAGGGAAACAAATTCAGCAAAACTAGGTAAAACCGAGCGCAAAACAACCCTCTACCATCATCTGATGCGCAATGTGCACAGATATAGATAGAGAATTTCTTATCATTACCTCCTGGACCAGACTGACGTAACCATAACTATTATTATAAGTCCACTGCTCGCAAGGTAATTTGTAATTACCTGTTCCATTGATGCACTCCAAAGAGCACTTAGTCTGCACCACGAACGTTGCATTCAGGTCATCCGGCAGGGCGCATTTGTGCTCGGGCTCGATGCTTATGAAAGTTTGGCCGAAATAGTGAAAGGCCGATAGAGCGTTAATGAAACTGAAGAGGGTTATCAAAATGAACTGAAACTTTCCGAAATCTCCGGCATGCGATAACATTTCGTCGGCATCAATAATTTCGACGCTCTCGGAACTCATTTTCGCGCTGTCCCGCTTCGCACGCCGTTCGGTTTTTTGCAATCGTTACACCTCTCTGCGCCTTTCTGCTAACACGGCCTATTCGATACTATTGCTAATTCACCACCGATAACCGCCACGAACGTTCGATTCAAAGCGTTCGAAACAACAAAATTCTTCGCGTAGTTGCGACACTGTTTCGCGTTCTTCGTTCGCACCGACGCCGATTTTCGTTTCACTGCTACGACAAAGCGCGTTTCGGTTTTCCGATTGCCGGATAATTGCGACTGGCGAAACTAAAATAAAAATTGCACGCAATTTCACATAATAGATGCATTCTCTACATGGGCAAGGAGGGAATGCCTTAATTTTTATTTACTGCCGCTGCTTTGCCAGCGAAACTATGTTGTGCACCGATTCCGATATCCGTTCCATAGGTTTGCCGTTTGTTTGCGCGAATGCTGGATTCACATGTCACAGCATTTCATGTGCATGATTGCATATCGGCGGCCTGTAATTTCCAAAGATTGTTTGAAAATTCGATAATTTCGCGATGTCGTTAATCACTGACGGGAAATAAACGGTCGCGCGATTCAAATTGACCAGCGACAGAGTGCGCGTATTCAAATACTGCCAACTGCCTTGTGTGCGTTCCGTTGTCGCGTTGTTATTCACCAGCAGCCCATTCTATCGAATCAAAGTCGATTAAAATGTTTATATTATGACTCTCTTGAAAAATGCGCGATCGTTAATTACACCAACACTAACACTTACGCGCGCGCGACTGTTATCCTTGTCCCACCAGACAATTAAATATTTTCGTAATGAAGTATTTTGATTCCATTATCTTGTCGGATATTATTAATGTGACGCAACGGTACACCTACGAGACCCGATGTTTCACGTGCTGAGTGGTAACTGTGCCGCTACCAGGGAACCAAATATCGCCCATTAAACTATTCAAACTGGCGAAATATTTTACAGTGCACATTGGCTCCACACATTTAATAATACAACTTGGCTACTAATTTTATTAGCTAATTCGCTTAAATTTTGATATGCGGCGCCGAAGCGCTTTGTGTAACGTGAAAGACGCAGTTTAAGGCGAAGGGACAAGCTCGTTAAGAAGATACGTGAGAACTAAACACGCACATATTAAAG
Organism: Holobus sp. GC000080; assembly: GCA_030556065.1. Taxonomy (NCBI): domain Eukaryota; kingdom Metazoa; phylum Arthropoda; class Insecta; order Coleoptera; family Staphylinidae; genus Holobus; species Holobus sp. GC000080. The sequence continues at coordinate 4,741 of JASKGO010001865.1, forward strand.
CGACAGATAAGGACTCCACTCTTTAAGTAGGCAGTAGTACAATTTCGCTCTGTATTTATGGTGTAAATGCGTGAAAAGATAGGATAATAAGCTAAGTAGTCAGGAACCGTCGTAATTTAGTGGCAGGGAAAATAGACAAATGCTAATATTTGGAATATAAAATGCGGTGGCCTTTTTCAAATACCAACCGCTAACGAAATACTTTTCTTCCAACCAACTAGCAACAATGTAAGCTGTATGTAAGTTATTGTTTGTACGTTTCGAAAAATTACAATTCGAAAAATTTGAAACATGGCAAAAAAAATACCACAAAACAATAATACAATAAAACAATTTTTCTCATCGGAATGAACTTTAAATATGTCATAAATGTTTCATAAATAGTTTTGCAGTAATTAGAAATGCACCTCCTAATCAGTGAACAAACAATTAACACTTTTTTTTAATTAACGAAAATTTCAACTGTGTTTGCTAAATTATTTTTTCGAATACTATGTAAAGCGCATACATTTCTAGAAATTCAATCTCTGCATTAAATCAAATAATTGACCGTTAAAACAATCGAAATCGATCAAAGAGGGTTTGTATTTTCGATTACAGAGAGCGCTTTTATATCAATATTCAAATAGATTAATAATTTATAACGTTATTATATCATTCCTATGTATGCACACTATCAAGTCTTTTGTTTCGGAAAAGTATCGATAATGATTAATCGATGAGTGAGAGTCATGAAAAAAAAAACAGTAACAGTCATAGCAAAAAGTTTACAATTAACGATAAATTTTCTATCGGCAATATTTATCTTTTGTAAACTGATAATTAAAATCGATGGTTTTCCTTTTGTGAGAAAGTTTTTCCCGCATGAGAGATCGCTTCAAACTACATCTTCGGAAAAGAAAATGTTTGTTTAAGGGCATTTCAATGAAGTTGTAGGGATGATATAAAAGCTGGGTGAGGTTGAAGGGATAGTATAGGGTCGAGGCAGTTCGACCAGGATCGCCAGTTTACCTTCCCTTATGGAGAGGATCGGTTATATTTTCTCGTTATTCGCGTAAAACAGTTTGGCCGTGTGTTCCTTTTTCAAGAGTTATGTTGAACTAGCGGTCTTTTGGTAGCGACACGGTACGCAAGAGGCAACACAGTGCAACGACGAAGATATTTTTATTGTTGCCACTGGCATGCAAATAGTCGAGACGGTCGTTACAATTTTAACCGTGAAGACTTTGCCGCTTTCCCTCTCTTCGTCTTTCTCTCACTCTCGCTCTCTGTCTCTATGTTTGATGCCCGTTAGAGGAATAAAAGACAATTCGCAAGGATTCCGATCGAAATGATGAAAACAAAATTCCTGTCTGTTTTCCTGCTGCTCGCATTGACGGAATGCTCCTCGGGAACGGACAATTTAGGTAGGTACAGGTTTAATCAGCTTAATTATTAAAAGCGGCCACTTAAAAGATGGCATGTGCGCTATACAGTCGTGAGCTTTGTAATCAATTATTTCCGGAAATTGTCGGTCATTTTCTAAAACGTCCGACAGTAGTGCAACATTTAAATAAATTGTTTGCAACAATAAACGCTGCATAGTTACGTAAACGTAATTATAACAGAGGACAGAGTTCGTCTCGATTTTGCACTGTATTTATACGTATGTTTGCAAAACGCAAATTACTTTAATCAGTTCCGTTGTTCGAGACGCATTATATTATGCGCAAAAGTATCATCTCAAAGGAAACAACAAACGAACGGGAAAAAAAACCAATTAGACTTTCGCGAACTAAGCACAAAACGCCGCCTTGGGAAAATAATACTATGCAGCTTACATCGGGACTAGGCAAAAAAAAGGAAGGCAAAACGGGACAAGCAAGTAAGCGGCAACAACAAATCCACTTTGCGCCCCAAGGTAAACATTTTGTTGGTTCAAAGATTGATTCGCAACATATCGGTTGAGCATTAAATGCGCGCAACCGGAGAGCCATTTATCTTCGCCCCCGCTTTAATTATCAAATACGATTGATCGGTTTTTTATGGAATCGTAATGGTTTCCGATCCTTATTCACTTTCAACCACTGCAGACACTTTGCTTGATAATTACTAAAACTTGATAATCAATTACCCCCCCCGGTGAAGGCTATCGATAAAGCAACGTTTGCACTGCTGTCGGCAATTTATTCCGAAAGTACATATTGGCTCACTTGCTTTAATTTCAATCGCACGGGAAACGTTCGATCTAATTCAAACGAAACCGATGCGGCTTTAAGACGAAATACAATAATGAAGCAAATAATTGAATCGGTCCGAGTAAACGGCTCCCTAATGTTATCAATTTCTAATGCGAAATGCAAAGCCCCCGATCCGTTTCCACTGGCGATGCGCTGCGCCTGCAATTCGACGAAGGGGAAATATAACGCACGGGCCACGGCAGGCCCGTCGAAGTCGTTTCCATCTACTTTGAGTGCGTTTATCAATTATTGTATCACGCAATAGAGTAAATGGTGGGAAAAAAAGGGGAGCTGGGTGTGTTCGGGAGCTCGCGGCGCGGCGCGCCCCCTCGAGACGCCCGTTTTCGCTCGGAACGCCGTTAAAAAACAATAGCGTCTGCATGTTTGCGCGCTTTTTATTGTTCGTTCTTAAAAACTATTGTTGATATATCTCAAGCCGAGACGCCGTCGAAGCGATAAATCATAATATTACCGCCTAAATACGAAGAATAAGTTTAATCATTTCTAAGTGCATATTTTCCGAGTGAGTGCAGTGGTAAATAATGTAGTAAACACCTACAGCGAGCAAGCTATGGTCCCCGGGGCGTCTTAAATAACAAGTGCAATAATCTTTATGTGTGTTCGCTCGAGTTCAAACAACTATGCACCCTTTTGGAGTTATTCTTGTCGCAAGAGCAGTAGTAGAGTAGTGTACGGAGCAGACTTCGCCGAGCAATTATTGTCATTTGCCAAAGTCGTCTCCAGCCACTGCTTTTCGCTGATGCCGATGCTGATGCTGCTGCCGCTGCCGCTGTTGTGTTTATGCATTATGCGAAAGGGCTTTTTCGTTTCGTAATATTATTAGGGCCGAGACCGTCATCAGACTGCTACCGGAGGCGAGTCGTCGATTGCTGATGCTCTCGCGCTCTAATACCGTGAAGAGCAAGAGCAATGGCAGGAGCAGTGAGTGTGCAGCGAAGGAGATGTTTAACATGTTTTAATGGCATCCACTCATTATTGTGAAAGTGCATTAAGATATAGCGCAGACAAGCAAGAGGCAAATGTGCGGAAAACAGACGAAACGGAAGTAAAATGGCTTTCGGTGTTGTGCCTGCATAAACACACAACTAAACATATTTAGTACATGCAGAGATAACATTCGATTCTCTACACACAGGCCAGTATCTTTGCTCGGATGCTGCCGCCGCCGCTGCTGCTGCTCCTGCTCCGGCTCGCCTTTCAAAACTATGACTGTATTATCTGAAAAGTGGGATTTCGCTGAAGCTATCCGGGACCATGCCAACTGACTCAAATGGGCTTCACGAACAACAACATACACACACACACACACGCGCGCACACATAAAAGCGCACACAAACAGTCAGCCACAGTCAGTCCGCAATTAAATGTTTTCACAGACTACGTATATTAATCATTCAAAATATTCCATTATGTATTGTGTAAATTGCAAATGCCATATATTACTTCACAGGGTATACATCATTTGCATTTAAGACGAAACGAAGGAAAAGCTTTCTAAAAATAATCAACCCTGTAATATACAATTTCTTAATTATTATTTTTTGTTTATGCATAATTCGAAAGAAAATCATTGCTTTATTAATTTAAAGTTACTGCGGTACTTTTGTATCACCCTGTATTTTAAGTCGCACAAAGGTTGCCAGCTGGAATATAGATACAAATTTTAAAACGAAATATGATTAAAAAAACATTTTTTTTTTCAATTTTTTTTTTGCTTGTAGCAAAAAATGCAAAATAAAGTAAACTATATTAAAATGCATAGATGAAGTAGTTAGTATATGCTAGTATTGCTATTAGAAAACAATTTATGCATGTTGTGCGCATAAAAGAATTCACAAAGCGCCAATAAAACAATCCCTATGAGTCGGCCAATGTAATAATGAATACGATAAAATAAACCATCGCAACGGTAATTATAAAAATGACGTAACGGACCCTTTGTATGGTAATTATAACTGCTGGTATTGTAGCTGCCGGTCGAAAATAACAGTAATCGGATTTGACTAAAGTGCTTAACAATAAACAGGTTAATCATCGAAACGCACTTTGTCATTGCCGCTGCGGTCTCGCAGAAAAATGCACAAATCTCATTACGAATCGTGCTTTAATTAAACAACCCATTGTAATGGCGAATAAATTTTCCGCGAATGTGTACGTAACACTATTATTATCCGTAAAACAAATTCGTTATTAACAAATCCGCATAAATTAATGCTATCGGAACGAGACCCGTGTGTGCGTGCGTGGGTTCGCGAAGGAAAACTGTTGAAATCGACGCGTCGCATATAGGGCTCCCTGAAACGTGATTAAATTTCTGGAATCGCGACAATATTTATGCCCATCCGCGGCCGGTTGCGTTTTTTTTTCCGGCGGCGGCGGCTCCAACAGCGGCCGTCACATAATGAAATTTTTCTGATGGTTTTTAGGCGCCGTGATAGATTGCCGGTGCAGATAAAAACTCGCTGCGTTTAAAAAATCGGACAACTTCATTAGGCACTCGCAGAAGATGAAATAATTCTCTTTTTTATCTTATCGGAAGTCTTAAGAGTTGCGCGTTACTTAGAAATAACTTTCTGGCTGCTCTTTCGTTTTTTTTTTTCTTTCTTTATTATTTGCGCGGAAAATCTGGCGCACGTTGAAAATTCCAAAAACCGCGTGTATAATTTTCTCGCACGGTTATCAGCGAGGTTTTCCAAATCAGAAACTGCGGCAACACAGTTGTCGAAAAAATTATGCTTCTGATTATATTCGCTGTTGTCACCTCGGTAATCACTATTATTATTAGGTAAAAAGCGGCCAAATATTTAACCGCATACATTTGCGCAAACTAATAAGTTATTCACCAACTAATTACGTTATCAATCCAAGGTTATGGAAAATGCGTGTTTGCACCAACGAATAATTAAATTTGCCCGCGCTATGAGTAATTGAACGAAATTTTCCATCGACCGTGCGTTTCGTGCGGACAAAAAAAAACAATATTCGCAAATGTACAGCAGCTACATTTTTAGCGCAAATGAACATCCCATCTGCACTGTTAAAATTGTCATTTTTTCTTCTTTTTTTTTTTTTGAAAAGAAGAAGAAGAAGAGTAACAACCATGAGACCCGTAAAAGCGGTCGGACGGTCAATTAAGATGAGCGACTTGATTGGCTTCACATCAGACGACAATAAATCAACATTTAAAGCGATCGCTTAAGTAACATAATTAATTACAAATTACTTCCGATAGATTAATCCACGAATGAGACCTTCAAAGCGAAGAGGGTTTTGATCGATTCGGGGGTGGCGAACACAGTGAGTCGTTTGAAAAGTGCGCGCACCGCACGAAGCCGCCGCACTCGCAAATACCGTTGGCGAGACTTAATTAGCGGCATAATGTCGGGCGCACTTTATGCAAAACAGGTATCAATGCACGGGCAAAGCGTTACGTGTACAGCAGCAGCAGCAGAAGCAGCAGCAGCAGCAGCAGTTCGAACCGAAAAGTCTCTTCTGCTTTTAGTGGGCGCACCCTTGCAGAAGTTCGCCTCAATAGAATGAACTAACTGAGTGGATTTGCGGAAGAGAGGAGTGAGTAAGTTATTAAATTTCTAGTAGCAAGAAGTAGCAGGTGGTGTCCCACCGCTTGTGGCTTAAACGATATATAGAGCGGCCTGAGGATTCTTCACGTACTTTGTGGGAATATCGCTGAATTGTTGGACGGAGATTACTGAATATATATAACTGTATATATATATACATATGTATATATATACGCATATATAAAATACATTATATGGTTTGTGCAGCGCGCGGCATTAAATATATATATATATATATATACATATATGCACCCGAAGGAAAAACACGTGTGCGAAGGAATCGCCCACGCAATTTGCCCCGTGTGCCTGAATATTTTTCGATATTGGATTCGCGGCGGACGACGCCTGGAACCGTATCTGAGGCTGCGAAATGCGCTCGCGTTGCGAACGAGCACTGTACGGCATCCATGCCTCGGATCTCAGCGTCGCGTAATTAAACGATTTGTTCGTTGTTCCATTCGACAGACATGTTCATTAGGTCATCGATTAAGTTGTGTTGCATCCATCGAACGCCAAATTCGTGGGCGACGTGTGCGTCGCTGAAGCGGCACTCTGTGGCCGTGGGCTTTCGCGCGCCCCCGAAACGACCGACAGGACGTTAGCTCGAGGGGGCGATCGGTGCAAAAAAAAAAACAAAGAGCATGTTAGATGCGCGTATCGAGTGCGGCTCGTTTGAACGCGCGCGACCCACTGCTGATTCGTTTAGGTGTGCAGCTTTGGTGATGGATAGACAAACCGGAAATAATCTCATTACGCACCGTGTTCCGTTTCGATTAGCAGGACCTACTTTTTATAGACGACTCACTGCTAACCTACTGCTGCGAGATTAGTATCCGATGCAGGTGCTCACAAATCACAATTGCTGGGAAACAAAACGACAACCGGGGGGAAAAAGCAAACCGACTGAATTATACGGAACGTGAAAGCGCATACTGTTTACCGATATATTTGCAATTCGAACTGCCACAAAGGTTTACTTTACTTTCGATTGTCGGTATGTTTAATTTGCGGATGAATATAATGTTTCTTGTGTAAACGCACTGTTCAAATTGGACTATATCTACCTGCATGATGAATTCCGGTGAATTTTAATCTCGTTGCACGATGAGTGCTGTGAAGCCGAGCTTCAATTGGCACGCGCTTCTAAGGGCTGCGAATCACTGCCGTAACTGCTCTCTGGTGAAGAATAAAAATTCAATTTGCCCGTTCCACCGGCACCGTACCTATTCACGAAGCAATTAAATGCCGTAAATTATCGGGGGTGAATTAAGAAAAGTTATGGCTGCGCCGGTCAGCCACAGAATGCAACGGCAAAGTTACTAATTCGGCCGCGACCTCTGAATCCTAGCACCGCCGAAACTAACATTAACAGATAAAATTCATCGATGTAACTTGATATGACTGTTGTCGGATTACGCTTTTGTTTAGTCTTTTGTTTAGTTTTACACTGTTTTTAATGGTGTTGGTGAAGTACGCACTCGTGTACGACACGCATAAATGGGAAATCTATTAGCCGCGATAAATTATGAATGCCGATCGAATGATTCGGAACCGTATCGTAAATAATTGATTGTGAATTTGGATAATTAATTAATAATTGGTCGAGTCGCGGCCTCGTTCGCTATCGTTACGAGCTCATTAATTGTCAGTACGAGTGCGGAATAATTTGATTGAGCATGTAAACAAGAAATATTTCCTTCCGAAAGCCGGGCCCTGCGAATATGGAGCGCGTCGACGTTGTTAGCGGTCCACCCGTTCTCTGTCCCTACACAAATCGACAAAAGGATTAATGGAGGGGAACTGGTAATAACATAAATAATCAAGTTGAAAAGTGCATTTTGCAGCGGCGTTTCAGATAACAGCGTGTTTCTAGGTACATATATACGAGCAACCATAGTACAGTCGAACAGATCCGCAATGTTTCTGTTTGCCGATGTTTTTCCGTTCGTTTTTCACTTCCGTTCGCCGGTGTTTTTCGTCTTTCTGCATTTACGGATACAGCCGTAGACAGTGCACAAGTCAAAATTATTTGTGCGAGCTTCTGGTTATAGGTGCGCGCACGTTGCAAATTGCTTGATTCGCGCCTGATTCCCTGCAAGCGTTTATCTGTTTCGTGTTTCCACCGAACGGAAAAACAAAACAGCAAAAAGGCCTACGCGGAAATGCGCAAGTAAAATATACCGAAATAAAAAATACAATGAAAACAATACTTTCACCTTGCGAAACCGTGCAATATTATTTATATGGCAAGTAAAAATTGTTGCACAAAAGTAAATTACATTAAAATATAATACCGGATATGGTTGCGACGCATTTTTGCTATTTTTCGGGGGCCAAATAAAACGAATTTATTGAACAGTGCGAGCACAATTACACATATAGCATTCAGGTATACGTGGCGTAGCAATTAAAATAATTTAATTATATACACATAACGCATTTACATTTGAAGTAGTAAAACGGTAATGCTAAATTACAACATACGCAACGATAAATTTTAAAGAGTAAATTAGGTCCTGCAAATTCACTATAAATTGCGTGCATTATACGTCCGGCAATCCAGATTTGAGCTCTCGCATTGCTTTCGCATGGAGCGCCCGCGACCAAATAACCATAAAAAAACAATTAACGCGCTTTGAAAAATAGAAATTCGGTTTGGCGTTCCGCCGCGCGTTCCCCTGTCGCAGCGAACGAACGCTCGCCACTTGCTGATGGCTGATGAATTCGCAACACGTCCGAGGATTAAACTGCGAAAGTCCTGTCATGGATTAAATATTGTTTGTATCAGGTTCGATCCTTGTAGCTGTGCACAAGAGTTGGCAACCCGGACACGTATCGTCTTGTCGTGTTACGGATATCGTCTTCTTTAATACATGTCGTAGATTTCGAGTTGAACAGCCATTAAAACGCCGAAACAAGTGTTTAATTTCAACGATTCAGTTAACATTTCAATTCCGCTGCGCTTTTCTCTCTACCATTATTATTAGTACTGCTGCGGTGCAGGTACTGCATAAAACGAGTATTATTTATACACGCTTCTCTTGGTTTCAATTAATTGGCAGTTGTAAATTTATAGAAAATAATTTATTGCCAGGTGCGTGTGCATATAAATTTTTGCATCCGAATTTATCGCCGAGTGTGTTTTTTTTTTTGGTTGCGGGGGTCGCGCGCTCAAAATTCGAACGAGTCGATAAATCAATTGTGATACGCACTGATCATGACAAATATCGTTGAAGTACTTCGAAATTCCTAGGTGCAATGAATTTCATCGCTATAGCTACTATAGTACGAATGCGAACGTACGCGATGACGATGGTAATAATTTATTAAGGGCTGCCCCGTTGAGTGATTCCGCGCGTCGCGCAATCGATATCGATGATTAGCGCGTCGAGCAGACATCATAAGGCGTACGTTTTTTTTCTGTTTTTTTTTTCAGATGATCGGTTTTCCGGTTGAACGAATCGCTCGTGGATCGCCGCAGGTAGAACAAATGGGGAACTCGATGACTAAATCGAGAAGTATAATCGTCAACTGAACAATTTTGTTGTTTTCCTGTTTTCCGCACGAGACGTTTTTTTTTTCGGATTTTGCCTGTGTCACATTAGGTTTGACGTGAGACACCTTTTCCAGTTTGAATTTTTGCACGTATAACATGGTTAGCGAATAATACATGCCGCATTTCCCTTTTCAGCGAGCGGTATTTTTTCCTCCCTTATTTATAAAGTTGTGTGCGAATGCCTTTCCGTTGTTAGTTGAGTTTTTGCGAATTCCCAAAACGATACTCACAGCAGTATGCTCTGGCAGTGGTAGACGTAGAAGAAGGCGAAGAAGAAGAAGAAGAAGAAACCTACTTGTGCGTGCGAGCATCCGTATTTCGTGGGCGTGTATCGTTCGTCATCAGAACGGATGCTTGTTCCCTGGGACGAAACGCATCGGTTTTCCCATTTTCCGTTATTTCAATTTATGGACGCTCGCTTTTCTGAATATACGCGCAGAGGAATATCTGCAGGCCATTTCCGCAGATCCGTTCGCAAAACAGAAAAACAAACAATGCGAATGCAAATTGCACCGCCGAGCGCACTGCCACCACCCCCCAATACTTGCTCTCGCATTCCCTTTTGCTTCTTTTGATCTAATTGCTTTGCGTATCTCTCCGCAAGGCGCAAACACACACACACACACACACACACACACTCACACACACCTACGAAGCACACCATGCAGACAAACCATATTCGTCGAAAACCGGCGGACCATCATCGATAACAAATTGAATTGTTTAGATGGGTCGGCGTGCGAATCCGATCGATCGGAAATCGATAATGAGATCATCATTTGCGGCGTTTCGTTTGCCGCGTTTGACGTAATCGCGTCAGCCGCGGAAAGGAAAACACTTCATCGCTTTTAATAAGCGGAATCCACTTAATGATTTTTGCTTCAGCGCGGAGACCGTATTTTGCGTACGGCGAAACGAAATTTTAGGCCCGAAAGTAATCCTCTTAGAGTGCACGCTGACATTACGCTAAAGTAAAGCCATCCATCTCGTAGTTTTGACCATCATCATCATCACGGGACTGGCACATTGAAAACTTCGTTCACGGACGGGAAATGACGGTCGTCCGACCGCCCCCATCTGTCACAACGAAATTTCGAGGTTCATTTGTGCATCCGAGACGACGCCGTCGGGCGTCTGGCTGTTGGAGAGTTGACGCGACGCTCCTCACGCGCTCCCGTGCGTTGGCATTGGGACCATTGGGTACCTTACGCTTCTTATACGACCGCCGGAACGGCCGAACCAAACGGTACACGTGAGAAAGGTCGATATGCGTTCGCCCTTATTTACATGCACGCATCTACATCGATCTACATGGCCGCGTTTTTATGAAGCATCCATTCGGTGATGCGAATAACGTGTCCTTCTATATAGATAGATAGGTATTGAAAAAAGGGTCGAGAGTGCGTTCCGGATTCGTATTCAGTGGCGGACGGGGCGGCAGCTAGAAAATACTTTTGGCAGACAACAGAAGTGAAATTTAATTTGACATTTTATTACTGTTTTTTTTTAATTATTTTAAGTCCTGTTGTCACAGTTGTTTTTATTATTTATTGTTTGAATAAGATTTAAATGTTTTTTTTTTCTAATTTAATTAGTTATACAGGTCGATAACTGTGTCATTTCATTATTTGAGACTCGTCGCCGGGCAAAAAAGACACATTAAGAGTTCAAAAACGAAGTCAATGTTACATTAGATCTCAACTTTAGAAGTTGTTACGAGAAAATAAACTTAATAAATCAAATTAGCTCCGTGTAACTTTTAACGGGTCACACTTTTTTGCCTAGCCAGCCAGCTAGGTATACGTAAAATTGCGAGAAGACAATTAAGTGCTTCAATTTCACGCGCTATGAACGAAACACAAGCCGTTCGTCGGAATCATCTCTCTGTTTATATTTGGGGCATAATTAAAAAGGAAAATTCGACGGCGGGCTTTAATTAATAATTTTGTTTGCTTATTAGTGGAATATTCGCGTTCGAAGAAAAATAGCCGTTGGAAATTACGAAATCGCAAATTCGGCATCGCCACTCCGCATTCGGCCCCGGCAGCAACGAAAACAGTTCAACAACGATATTGCAATTTAGTTGATTGGCATGTTTGTGTGGCATTTTCAAGGAGCCATTCTGCGATATGCGATGCAGTTTACAGGAGCAACATTAAATAATGACGTGGAGACCAAACACGGTCGCCCATATAAAGCACTCGTACAGACAAACGTATAAATTAGATGCGGAACGCACAGAAAGCGACCATAATAGAATATTGTCCGTGCAGTACGTTGGCTTGACGATTGCAAGTGTGTATGGTACGTGCATTGCTCTGTGCATACCAACGGAAGTAACTAAGTAAGTAAGCCATTAGATAATTAACTAACCGCATCATACAACAAGGCCGCTATAGAGCAGAGCGCTGCCCCTCGCATTTCTGGTTGGAAATTTTGCGCGGCCGCATACCGCCGGCAACGGCCGCCGCGTCCGACAAACTCGACGATGTGCTGCATGCATATTATTATTAGCAGCAATATAAAGTAATTTATCCGTTTGGATTATGTCTCCACTGCTCTTTAACGAAATTACTTTGTTTGCGTTTTAATTGCAGCGAAGCGTTATATGTACCTGGAAAGCCGCCGCCTCCGCCTTCAATGCACATACATAAAGCGTTCGGTCGCGTTGCCCGCACAATATCTTCGGTATAATGTGTGCTGTGTGCACACAGGCAGGGAGTCACTGTGCTAAGAACGCATTATTCCTTTGTCTAATATTATTAATTAAATGCATTCCCGGCGAATATTTTATTGCGTGTTGTGTGCGGGAGCGGAGAACGTTGCGCCGACTACCGAATAAATTACAATTATGCTTTTAAGTAAAGTCAGGCATTTCTATGCCACTGACAAATTTATACGGTTACTCAAGTTGAGTGAAACATAATGGTACTTTTCTTATCCGGGATAGCCCATACATTTTAAAGATCACACAGAGCGAGAAAGATTTATATGGGTTACGTAAAATATACGAAATTGCGGGGATATTGTTGGTCCAACAGTTGCAAAGCAGGCTCAGTAGTGAGAGAAATGAAGTCGCGCATGAAAAATGCCGCAGCTTTATTAGCGACCGGCCGGCACCGTTTGACCGGAAAAGCGGACCGGACCGTTGCGTCCGCAGCGGACGAATTAAACTTTCATAGCGAATTCGACGTTCGTGAACTTCTTAATTCTTTATTGGCATCGCGAGCTAAATATCTTAGCTCCAGGTGATTTCTTTCGCATCGAAAGAAGGAGCGAGCGGTACGCGGGAATCGCGAAGGGCCTGAAGTTGCAGCGATGCCAAGAAATGCGGTGGCCACTTTAAAAATCCATACCGCTGCAATGCCATTAAATCGGACGGCTTATTTAGTCATTTTGCCCGAAAATTCTCGTCTGCTAACTCCGTCGTCGACTGGACGCGGAACGGACGAAAAAAGCGCGCGCGGAAAGGTAAAACAATAAAACAGTGCGCCGTGCACTTAGTTAAAATACCGCAAGCTCTCTGTTCGCGGAGCGCAATCCGAGTTGCCTCCGCACTACATTCTATACAGTTTCAGTTTTCACGAATCTGGGTCCTTTGAGTGGCTTAACGGAAAGTGCAGAGCGGTTACATTACACCTTAATTCGATGTGCGTGCCCGATTAACATGGCCATTATTACCCTTAAACTTTGGACAAATTTATTTATATTATACGGTTAATTTGCCCTCGCCCGAGCTACACCAAAGTCTATTACTTAACTATTAAAGTAGATTATGATATGTGCGCACAAGGCATTTACATTTGCCGCTGTGTTAAAACCGGCGACCGGGAGGTACCGGGTGGGGGGGGGGGAAGTAATCGCGGAAATTTCGTTCCCGGAGAGAGCGCTGACGGCGGCACGTAATTCCATTTGATAACAATTAATCGACGAATAATTGAGGCAGATCAAATTAGGATATCACAAACAAACGACTTGAAAGTGGCAGTTGCACGGGCAAATCGGCCAGGATAATTAAAAGGCAAAAGTGTCAATGGCAGATGCTAGGAGCATAATGATCGAATTTTTAAGTCGCGTAAAGGCGCCAAAATTCGCACTCTGTAATCAATAAAAAAACGACTATACATACTTTATATACAGGCTATTGAAAAGAAATTCTGTTCCTTTAATTTTCTCATAGAAAACCCCAAAGTAAAAAACTTGCAACTTTATAGTTTTTATAGAAACAGACAGATATAAATGAAATTGTAATTAGTAACTAATATAAATGAAATAAAAACGAATTACAACAATTGTGAATTTAATTTGAAAAACACCCTGTATATGTGTGGAAGAGGGTGTACGTGCGATGCATAGCTTTGCATCCGGATCGGTCGTTAAGGCGAACGCGAGGAATGCGACCTCGATACCGACCGACAAAGAATTAAATTAAGAATAATAGTCTCGAAGGAGTCCCATCGAAGTTTGATAATATAATAATCGGGTCGTTTTTGCCGCCGCACGATACGGGAAAGTGGGTAAACAATTTACAATCCAGAAGCTGCGCACATATTTGTTCGACAACGTATAAACTTGGCCGTAAACGGTGGGTAGCAATGGCGAGAGGGTTGTGTCTCGTACTTTACCCTGTTTGCCCCGGCACAGTGTACACGTAATTAGTTATTTGACGGGACGGGAGAGACGTATTCAAAATTTTCACCTCTTTGTAATCTAATTATGCCGGAGACGGATGGATGCACGAATGGATGGATGGATGGATGGACGGATGGATGGAGTGGCGAAAACGTAACTGAGTTTCGTCGTCGCGTAACGACCGAGATGATGGCACGCAGTTCTCACGGAGAGAAGGGCTGACGCAATAAAGAGCTGCTGCTACACACTACTGTTGTAATTGTCCTGAGTTATTTTGATTTAGTGCTCGTGCAGCGGAGTATTCATAATTGGTTTATCTTTATAACAACACAAGAGTAACTGCAAGTAAGAGACTGAGATTGTTCTGGAGAGACAATGCGACGTCCTGCTCGAGAACGGATTACACCACTGAACCTTGATATTATAAACAATATAATAGGAACACCATAGAGACATAATGGATGCATAAAGTTTTCGCGAAGATAAGTAGCGAAAAGACACAAGAATTTTCCGAGCCCTTTGTCGTCGACGTCTTCGTTGCGCTGTTCGCGCGCTCGACGGACGGGAATTAACTCCGAGCAAGCAAGCAGGCAAGCAAGCGAACGGAACAATTGCACGGGCAGGCAGGTTGTTAAGGGTGGCGCGATCGGGAGCTCGGCAACAAATGTTCGCCAATATTTGCCGATGCGCGATCCCCGGTAACGGTAACCTGATGGCGAACTGTGTGCATGGTCAATACGACAATACCTGACGAGGAAGCCACCGGTTGCAAGTTTACTGGCTGGCGGTTACGCGTTCAGAGCGACTGCCGCAAACCTTGATCTGCATAAGGACAAACATGCGGAGCGCCGTATCATCCATACAAACACACATCAGAGGGATGCCGTGACTGTAGCTACGGTACCGGTAAACAGCAAAATACCTCATCTGAATACTAACGAACTTACACGGCATTAACAACGGGCTGACAAGCAGCAGAGTGCGGATGCCTGTTGAGAAATTATTAGGAAAATAATTGCCTGAGCGCACACAACCAGCTGCAGCTCGTTCAACGACACTGCCGAAACGAACGCTCCTTTTGCTTATTTGTCCTACCCGCTTACGCTTACGTGCCATTTAAAAGCGAGCCATCCAGAAAAAGTTCATGGGAAGGACGACGGTGGTGGCAGGAAGATGCTGACGAAGATCAATAATTATTTCCCCGGAGACCTCATATATTGCGGCCTCATTAAATGGGTACGACATTAATGAAAAATACCGAAGTGAAGAAAATTTTTAAATCCCCCTCGCGGTGGATTACGGCTACGCTCCTCAAGAATTCATTCTAAAAGGATCAGCTAATATTATATATATTATTATATGGAATCGATACAGTGTGCGGCAATAAAAATTACGACGCTCTTTGGATAAGTATGGAATATAGGTGCCACCATGGCTTATTGTGCTCATAGGTCAGAAAGTGGCTTTTTCGCCGCCCCCCGATAATTCTGCTGCGCTCGAGTTCTCGGCTCGCTAGATGCGACTGACAGGGATCGAAAAGTGTTTAATTTTTATACGTGCCCGAATGGAGTGCGAGCGCACGGTCGAAGTGAATGTAATGCGGCTAGAGCCAGCCGCAAACTCCGCCAAAATGAAAATGTGAAAGGTAAAGCAATATGATTGTCTGTCATCGTAAAGCAAGTCGTGTCAGCCGCAGAAACGAATTTTTAGATGATAGAAAGCGCAGCTGATGTTGCAGCTCTTCGGGAAAAACTCGTACTTCAATACATAGATAATAGTAATGTCCGTTCCGTCCGACCGAGCCCATAAAGTTCCTCCTTTATGGAATTAAGTGCGATAGGGGGGCGCAATATAATCGCGCCCCGTCCCCGTCGATGTTGATTCTTTATGGACGCGCGCGTGTCATCCGGAAACTCGGCTCTCGTTACGTGCTTAACGCAATTTCGATTACGCAGGCATAGGGAAAAACAACGAGGACGCGCCCTAGAATCGCGTGTGTAGCAGCCCCCTCGGAACGCGCCCACCCCCGCAAATCGTACATACGTCGTAAATTTATTTGACGAGACCGCTCGCACTCGTGCTCCATCATCCACCTTACAACCTTACAACTGTGCCGTTGCAACGAATAACAATGCAACGCGCGGAACGGAACGAGTGCATCTCTTTGCGGGAAGAAACACACGCGCGCTTAGTATGCATCGCGGCATTTTTCTCCGAGCTTGCAGCAACTTTCTCCTGGCAACGCTTCCGAAATGAGAAGCGCGCGCTTATACGAAACTTTTATTTCTTTATAAAACCGCAGCTTACACAGCCACTTCTTTCTCGCATAGACGCAGCGGCACACAATGCGCCGCCAATTTCCGCTGCTATTTTTTTCATTGATTAATTATAAATGTATTGAAAGGATTTGTTTGGCGGAACGTAGCGCCGCACTAGCGCAAGCGACGCGACGCCGATTATTATTTCGGCGCTAGTCATGCCTGAAAAGAATCATCTAGTGCAGACAATGAGTCTTCGCAGTTCGCTTCGATCATAATTGCCCGAAAATAAACCTAGACGTCTTCTCGTATATACTGCTAAACGAACCTCGGATTTATTAATACATAATAATGAATTTCCGGCTTCGCAACTATGCATATAGATCTTAAGTAAATGAATTAAAATTTCCAGCTTCTGATGAAGAAGAGGAAGGTAGGAAAAAAACGGAGCCAACAAATCTTTGGGGCAATATAAGTGAGAAATCAGATCTGTTGAGCGATTAAAAAAATTAACACAGGCGTCTCGCTGATGTTCCGTCTAAATTTATACTGCGCTGGCGTGTATTACGAAAGAGTATAGTATAGAGGCATATTAAGAAAAGATTGCGGTCTGAGTTCATCCATAACTCCTGATAGTGAGGATAATTTCTGACATAACGTGGCCCTCGAACAGATTGTATCTATTAGACGAATTATAAGGCAACTAATTCTGGTGAGGCCTATTTATAGGCGCGAGGTAATTTTAAATGGGGATGCCAGGAAGATTTAGGATTCGTCTTATGTAACAAGGCATTTTTATATTTGTATTTACGAGACACCATCAATTATTATTTGAGGCGATCGGGGAGGCACGGCTGAGCCGAGAGCATTGTTTCTATTTCGGCTCCGCGCTTGATATGACACAATGTTACTTACCCACTTCCAGCGGCGCATTTCTCCGTCTTTCCTCCATGTAAATTCCTTCACGCGCCACAATCACAGCCGAATAAATCACCATTATATTTGCGCCAGCCTCTGATGTCGACTTACCCGATCTCGATTGCAATTTTCCGCCACCGGGAGCCGATTATATAATCATAACAATTCGAACTATATATTTGATGCTCGGCGACTTTGCGCCGTTTTCCTTTTGCTTTTTGTTCCCTACCAACATCTGTACATATACGATACACGTACTTGCGGACTCTGCAAATGCAGCAGAATAAGCCCTATTTGGCCCTTATTTTTATGCAATTTAAATAATAAATAGTCTGTTGTATTCAAACTATAAAACACGTAAAGTAAAGAGCTTCGGAGCTCTTTAAATTTTGATAAAATACAATTTATCGTTGTTGGTGTTATTGGTGCT
The DNA here is from genome assembly GCA_030556065.1 of Holobus sp. GC000080. NCBI lineage: Eukaryota > Metazoa > Arthropoda > Insecta > Coleoptera > Staphylinidae > Holobus > Holobus sp. GC000080. The sequence continues at coordinate 22,356 of JASKGO010001865.1, forward strand.
CTTCGTGTGTTTACATAAATAACAAGCCATTTGGAAAACTAATAGAATTGATATAAACGAGCTGCACCACTGACTTATTACTAATTTACACCGCACCGATCGATTTACAAACTATCATTAGTGCAAAATTAACGGTTTTCAGAAAACGGCTGATTTATTCACGCTTTTTGAATTTTCCGGTTTTATAACAAGCAAAACGGGAAAGCCTACCTGAAATGCAGCTGATTTTCTCCAGCAATAAAAAGAGTACATAGTATCAGTATGCGTTTTTTACAACACAACAAAACAGTAATTACACGCGGCAAATAGAAATAACAAACAGTGAAACAACAAAATATAAATCGAAAACTGCGTGTGCTAATCGTAAAAAAAAATTTAATTTACAGGATTCGCTAAACAACTGCGAATCGATTATTTTTCGCTCGTCATGGGCAAACATTACAAACCGGAAAAACGGTGCGTTTATATTTACTTAGAGCACGGTGCGCGCTCAATTCAAGTTGATCGGAAAAAATGCGACGACGGCGTCGGCGGCGCGCTGCGGAGAGGAAATTTCCAAATCTATATATAATGGATGATGAACGAAAGGCGGGATTCGCCCATTAGGAGACTCGCTTAATTATGATTATTACCCAGAGCTAACGGAAGCGCTGATAGTGAAGGGGTGCGAGTCTATTGATTTATTATTAACTTCCACACACATGCACGTAGCAATTAACGCGCTAATCTAATCGGGCGGCGGCCACTTTCTCGCTTTTTGTTTCGGATTTCACATGGGACGACACAGTCGGACGCTTTTTTCGTATGCATCGCCCTCCGTCGTCCCACTTTTCGGCCGACGCGAGCACAATTTCCGAGAGCGTTATTAATACGCTGATACGCTGATACTTTAGTAATAATCAGAAGTAATGCATATGCACTCGAAGCACTTTTAACTGCGACGAACAATATTGCAACAAATGGTAGCGACGTTGTTAAAGGGCGCGGAATGATATATGGAGTGGAATGACGGTGCACGTAAAGAGGCAATAAAATCGTCCGCCACATTATTCTAACTTAATTTCCTAGTAAATATCGAATTTGTAGCAGACGCTTGCTTTTATTAAGGCAACGCAGCGGTGGCGTACGTGGTCTTTTAAAAGCGATACTGCGAGCGAAATTCGCCTTCCGTGGCCTATTTCGGTCGTGCAAGTACAAGGTAATACATTCCGCACTCGAGGAAACGCTCAACAAGGCCCTTTAATGCGCCCTCACAGGTGGAACCTTTAAAAGGCGCCGCAAAAGAGAACTTTAATGCGTACGGCTGGATTTACTTAGCGAATTTCGTAAATAGTAGTCGCTGCGGGACGGCGCGGCGCATGCTTTTCGACGGAAATATGAAAAAAAAACGTTAAACGCAGCAGAAAAACTTATCGACTCGTTCGACGTCAAATATCTCCTCGCATCGCCCAAAAGAACATGACATGTGCTTCGAGTTGTGCAACACAAAGAAACTTATTTTTAACATAATGTACCTATCCCTTAATCTGACAAAAAAAGTTTCCGGGGGAAAGTGCGATACCTTATTCGGAGCCTATTTTGCTTTATAAAACCAAACACTATATGTATAGGATGAAAAAAGTTTTGCTAATCTTATATATCTGCGATATTTCGACGTTCGATCGATTTTGGTATGGTTATTGTAGTTGTTGTTTTTGTTGTTGCTTTTGCTTCTGGTATTAGTAAATCAAGTTTTCGACAATAACACGACTTATAGGAGCTTATTGCGTCTTAAATCCTGTTTCGAACGGTGAATTAGCTTCCGCGTAACACCCTGTAGTTAAGTGGACGCTTATGCATAATAAAAACTGCAACAGATACAAATTTGACGGCAAGTTAAAGAAAAAAAGAAACGGATGAATAATAGATAGTTTTAGGAAACATAGTGACTGGCATAGATCCTAAGGGAAGCGGTATGCCGGATTTGGCTGAAAAACCCGCACAACCGGGCTGCGTGTCTCGTGCAAAAAGCTTCCACATAACAACACACACAAAAACGTTTTCCTTTTTTCCGAAGAAATATTGTTTATTAAATTTGCCAACAGGAAAATACCGCTATTCAAATGACCAATTATACTTTTTTCAGTTTATTAATTAATATAAGGCAAAATTTAAGTAGTCGCACGATAATTGAATAGATATTTTCTATGATTTATGGCATCCTGAATTAGGCCAATTATTGCATTGTGTTATTCCCTCACAATGAAATAAGACATGTCGGCATATAAGTGAAACATTTTTTATGGTCAGCTTGTACGTCGAAAATAACGAAAAAAAAAACGCACGGGAAAAATCTGCTGCGGAGCCGACAAAAGCGGGAAATTGTCCATGGCCCGTAATAAATTGTTGCAATTTCGCGCAAACAAAAATGAGAAAATAGAAATGATGAGAAGAAATATAAGACAAGTATTAGCACCTGTTCCGAAACTTGTCTGCTTTAAGGGTTTGATCTGAGTATTCAATTAATTTTGATCCCACATAAAGAAGTGAAGGATCAGGATTTTCCCCATTGCGCTTCGGACGGAATTGGGTTCAGTTATGGTCCCTGTAATTACACCTTGCTCGCATTTTATCCGAACGTCTTTTCCTATTTAATATAAACGTCCCCGAGGACTGCGGGCTTCTTCACTCGCAGCGCGAGTCCGTCACGAACGATAAGATAGCGTATATTCAACGCTTGAGAAATTAAATAGTATGTTTTCGCTAAAATGTAAAACCAATCGAGTCGTTTCGATATTTTTTTACGGCGGCGATGTCGTCGTTTGCCTAAAACCCGTATCGCGACGCAGCTTAAACGAAAAGGGAAAAAGTTTATCTTGGAAACGCGCGTTACATATGTTTGCGCGTACAGAAATAGATACGGAACGTAATATATATCGGAGAAGGATATTTAGGTTCAAACCCCCGGTCCTTTTAAACATTTCATATAATAAACCGCTTTGGACGGAAATTCGTTTTTAATCGAAATCTTCATGGCAGAGAAAAAAAAACATTCAGCGCATCGATTAACCGCCGCGCAACCAATCAACCGAATATGTTCCGGTTAAATAGTAAAATACAGGGTTGTAAAAAATGATTTCCGTGAATTTCCGTGTTTACGCGCGCCCACAGCCCAGTATGTCGAAAATTTTAGCTACAGGTAGTTATGAAACGGAAATTAACTAAGCGTGCTTTTGTTGTGGGCGCGCAGCAAGAGTTATTTGTACAAGCAATTGTTTGTCTTGTAAAGTTTCACTCCCCCTCTCTGCATATATATTTAAAACTATGAACGTCCAATATTTAACTTCCGCACACCTTTGCAATTGCATTTCCACTGATCTTCGCTGCAAAAATTCCAACACCGCTACCTGCGTTACGTTATAGTAAAGTTTTATAAAGAGCGGCGATATTCGCGACGCGCGACGCCGAAAAAAGCTGTCTTGCAATCGTAATTTTTGATGGACGATTGTTGAATCGGGAATTTGTTGTCAAACGATATACGAGCGAAATGCAAAACGTTGCGGAAAATATAGGAAAAGACGCGCTTATACATTTTTTACCGTCGATGCTTATAATATATCACCCGCAGTGGGAAATGCGGAAAACACGCAAATAAAATCCAGAGAGCCATATGAACGAAAGCCGTGTGCCAGTAGCATGTAAATAAATAAATCAATGTTACGCGGCGAATCCACACGTCGTCGCTAAATGGATTATCTTAAAGGATGAAGGCAATTCTTCGCGCCAGATTAAACAATTAGCGGCTTTCGGCGTTTCGCGCGAGCCAATTCGACGTTTCGGGCGTTCGGTCCGCCGCGCGAAACGCATACGTGCATATAATTGCGAGCGCAAGACCCATCCAGTCGATCATCCGGCGTTTCCGCAAGTGCCAGTAGCTATTACACACATATTCCCCGCGCGGTATTTCCGCGAACGACGCGAACTGATAATAAATATATAAAACGGAGCGCGGCGCGGCACCGAAAATTACCGAAATTTCGAGCGGAACGTGCATGTTTCTTGTTTAAGGAGATTTCCCCCTTATACCATTACACACTCTACGTTTTACTTTACGCTTAACGGCAAATTGCATTCAACAGGTTTCAAATTTATTTAACGAAATATTATACGGCGAGCGATACATTTTACATTTCTGTCTGTCTCATTACCGAATGAAATATCTGCGATTTCGGCGGCGAATAATTCACACTCAAACGGCGGACAATTGTTAATTCCCTTAACACGCCCGCCGCGTATTTGCAATACTGCTGTTTATTCGGGAGTTGTTTTAAGAGGCTGCATTAAAACAAATATCAACCGATGACGAATGAAATATAGCCCCGATGCGAACATCTTCCTAATGTTAATCGCTGACAACTTAAAAAACAGTTCGCGGCTATTGACACGTAATATGTATAATGGCGAGGGCCGAAAATAGCGCCGGGCGCGTAATAATAAACAAGCGCGCAATTTAATTTTAGAACGCAATTATAAAAGGTTTCGACGGGCCGAAGAGGGAGAAATCAATCAAACGGTTCATTTATCCTGTACATGATGGCTATTAACATCCCTTTGTTGATAACATCCTTAATTGTATTAATATGACAAAACCATAAATAACGCAGACGGGACAGGGGAAATTTGCACACAAACACTTGCCAAACGATAATCAATATTTGATAATGCCCTAATATGCCATCAGGCGGGTGCGGCGGGTTTACAGCAGTTTAGCAGGAAGCGACCGACATACAACTAAACGCTTCTGCTTCGGCTGCTATACTGCTCTGCAAGTGAGCAGAAATATATATAACTATATATATATATAGTGAGAGAGAGCAATTACGGATTGAATTCAAGTATTTGCTGAAGACATGTCACAATTATAGCACTAACCACTCAGACCGCTGTCGGTAATATATGCCTTTTGTTGAATGGGATAATTAAGTTTGAAAGCGAGAGCGGTTTTTAGGCTATCAAAGAAATATCGGCCGCAAAGCGTTTGAGGCACAACTGTAAACGAGCAACCATCGGAATCGCAAACGACTTTAACGGGTCACTTAGCAAAGACTACTACATAAACTTAGTCAAACAGTCTTAGATCCGGACTAAGTTATCTGGAAAACATGAGAGTTCGCTCAGCTGCCGAAGATATGAGAAATTTAAACGCTCTATACACGCAGCGCCTGCAATAACTGTCGAATTCAAAGCGAAAGTCTATCTAAGCTTTTATTTGATATAGTAGTACACAGTGCCGGCCGCTGGCTGATGGTCTGCCTGAGCCGAGCCGAGTGAAGATGCGAATTTCCCGGTCAGATATCTCGTTACGATCGAATTACGCGCGCAAAAATGGCATTTAAATTATAGAAGAGATCCGCATCAATTGGCGCCGACTCCTCCGAGGATAAATCGTTGGTAATCGCAAAGGCAGGAAGCACGCGGCCAAATTGTGGGTGATAGTTTGAGCGAAACCTCTGATTGGAACTGATGAGATCTCTCGTTCGACGCACTCAACCATTAAGCAAATACTTTTATATCCTGCTCCGTGCCGAGCTTTAGCCCCCGATGTAGTTGCAAGTGTCAATGCTTACTTGTCTTTAAGGGATTGCCCCAATAAATGTTTTCCAATCCAATAGTTTGATTACATTGCTACGAAATTTAGAAACTATCTAATAGGCAAAATAAAGCAATATTTCAGTTCGTACATGGAAAAATAAGTAGTTGAAAAATACTTTCAGTTGCGTCATTAATTTACATCATTTATTACAATTGTCGTGTAAATTACTGGGAATACCAAAGAATGCAAATGTTAAAAATAAAGTGCTTATTTTACAAAATAACTGAAATAAACGAAGTGGCATTTCTATCGGCTTTCCAATTCCACTTTCCAATACGCTGCCGTTCTTTTTAACGGTTTTGATAATGGAATGGGGGGGGCGATGAAGATGCGAAAAGCGAAAAATAGAGAAACGCTAAAGCGACGGCTTGTTTTGTTTATTAATTTAAATAGGAAAAACTGAATCTGTTTGCGTTGTTTGTATGCGCGGCTATAAATCAAACAAAAGCCGGATTCGATACTGTTTGCAGTTCAATCAGTGCGTATTGGCTGCATCTATAACATCGAAATGTTTGCGCGTCGTCTACGCTACCACTACTACTACTACTGCTGCAACGCGCTCATCGAAGAAGGAGCAAGACGAAGAAGTTTGTTGAAAAAACAAGGCAGTGTTACGGATCGAAAGGGAATACTTGGGAGGCATGTTTGTATAAATACGATCCGGGTATATAATTCTTTTTCAGGGGCTCGCTCCTACGCCAAGCCAAACGCTACACTTCTTCCCCCTTCGCACATTCCTGACATTAACGCTCGTCTTCTGTTCCTTTACGGACGCATCGACGCACATTAAAGTCACCTTAATTAACTACTAAAAAGTTAATAACGCCGAAACAATGTGGAATCAGGAGCGTTTTTTTTTCTTCTCTCCTTTTAGAGGGAATGCCACATAAGACAGCTTCGAAAATAGTCGCGACGCATGTTTTTTACTACTTACTGCTTTTAGAAGCGTCGCGCTGAAACCGAATCCGAGTTCTGGCTGCGGCCGCAGATCCACCTTCGACGAAAGCAATAATAGTCTTAAGAGCCGTTTGATGGCACCGGCTGCCGGGCGATTGATGTGACTCGAAGGTCTGCATGGTTTATGTACACAATGCGCCGCAAAAGCGTAAACAAACGGCCAGAAGGACCGAGCGAACGATGTATAGGTGGATCGGCGGAGTAATGGCGGAGGAAACGAGCGGGGCCCAGAAAATGCATTAATCACGAGTTCGGAAGGTTCTCCGCTGGCCGTTACAAACAATCCCGAACAAGTGTCACGGCGCAAGGGAAAAGAAAAACGCCGACGAACCGACCGCCACCGCCAGCCAGCCAGCCAGCCAACCAGCCAGCCAGCCAGCCAGGCCATACCAACGACCATCGTTCGCTCGTTTGGATTTTGGCCAAAAATTTCCCTAATGTGCACGTCACACCGTGGCGAATTTCATAAATACATCGGCAGCGCGCATTTGCCCGTAACGTGCACCGCACGGATATGCTCATTGCGAACGCGGGGCACGCAAAAACTGGATTACCGATTGATGATGATCGGCGCAATTTGCGATTTATTTAGTTTTGTTAAGAGAACCAACTGGACCGACACCGACCGAATCACAGCACAGATACATTTGATTGACCTCTCATACATCGTGAATAATTTATGATTTGCAAACGGAAAACATACACGACTACATGGCGAAAATAAAGAACCCAATTCGGGTCGAAAATAAATAATGGTCGCCCATCCAATCACTATTAACGGGATAGAGATCTGGTAGTTTGTATACCCAAGGTGACTAATTTGCGGTGCTCTGGGAAACCTCTACCTTCCACAGTGTAATGGATCCGTCTGGATGTTCGCAAGGCGAGCGCAACGAAGCACCACCGCACGTGAAAGAAACTTCACATGCTCGTCCCCGTTTTTTCCTCCTGTCCTGCGCCAACTCAATCCGTATTAAATGTGCAAGCAGGAGCTTTGCGGAGGCCCTGATCCACTCACTGATCCATCTTTATATTCCTTTGTAGACGTGCGATTATGGTTTTAACATAAATAGGGGCGCACCGATATAATAATGTATACCTTTTCTTATTGCAGTGCGCGGCGTCGTAAATAGACTCTGCGAAGAATTGATTACGTTGGCCCAAACGCCACCCGCACACACGTTCCCAGCACACACACACTCCGAAGAGGAGATTCCGAACCGAAGCAAGATTATTCATGCAAATATAAGCCAGTGGCGGAGATGATTTTGTTTCGAAACTATACGTATTATACATGCGGAGAAGCTCCCCAGCCCTATAAACTGGAAGTGTGCCTCAAGTTAAACGCGCCGGCAAATTAATGATCTTTAAACAATTGCACCGAAACAAACATATTGGGTAAACTAAAGGGGTGCATTGTTATTTCCGCCGCCGATTTATCGATACACATGTCATAAACGGACCGACGGAATCGCTTCGCCATTTATTACATTTCGCATGTAAATTATTTTACGATCATCACGCTTAAATTACCTAATTATTCGTTTATTATCGTTCGTTACACCTGCATACATGCAGTTCATTTTTACGCAGATATTTGTTACATCATTTGGCATGCCAAAATTAAAATCGATTTTTGCAAATGTTTATCTATGTAATGCATTTTTTTAGTACTGAAATATCAATTGGAAATATCAACATTAATAATTTAACGATGGTTAACATGAATATTTTGTTGCGAAAAATTGTTGATTTTAGATTTTTTTTTTAATATGCAAATGAATAAATTAGGAAATAGCAAATGCTGTAGTTTTAAACCAATATAGGTAAAAAATCCATGGTGTGCCTCACATTAAATTCGAATTGTTGAAAATTAATAATAATTCCCCAAATTTGGTTCGTTATAATTAATGTTAGCTTTAGGTATGCTAATTTAATTTTGCAATAGAAATGATATATATTAAAATATTTTAATGTCAGTTGTAAACACAAACAATATTGATTTTTGCTATTATTATTTATATTCTAATTCAGAAATTTATATTCTAATTCAGAAAAGTGGTTTGTATTCTTTTTCAAAACAAGCTTAAATTAGACAGCGCCCGATCCGTTTTGCAAATGCAAATGAAAAAAGTATGCAACTGTTATTAATTAAGAAAGATAGGGATGAGTCGAATTCAGATTTCCGACGGATTTAATTAAAATTATATTAAGGCTGCCCTAATGACAGACAATTAATTCGTCTGCCGCTTATAATTCTGATGAGGGTGTGCAGTAAAACGAGGGATGCTCCGCAGCGGAATCCATTGTTACACCTGTAAATCACCAGTCGATAAACCAGTGATTGACAGAGAGCAGGAACACGTCGGACGGGTTGCACATTGTTTGATCACTTCGTAAACGGCCCTGATCCACCAAGCGCAACACTACCGAAGATTCGACCCGAACACCTACGCAACAGACAACAGGACGAGCCGATCAACCGGGCGAGAATTTTCCATTTTCCCCCCCGAAGAAGGAATAAAAAACGATACGAAGAGGGACGCGCGGCAGACGTCGGGAGACGGATGAAGGAAGGAATGGCAAGAACGCGAGCGCTCTCTTCGGATGATTAAGAGCTGATGGGCAGCGGTATCAATTAAATTACTGCTCATTTTATTAAGAAAGAGAGCTCGGCGGCTCGTCGCATTAATCATGGCGAACGGTAGCTGTCGACTAAATTCATTTGTCAACGGTGCTCTGGTGTGCAACTCGCAAACAATTTAGATTATTTTCGTCGTGCGAGGCTGCTGCGGATCGCTGTACCGTTTGCGTATGCTCGTACGTACCTACGTATGGAAAAACGACGTTCTTTCGGGCTTGCTGTCAGGGAGCGATGCGTGCGACCGGCGAGAATGGAGCACTCGCGTTGGCCTAGCTTTTGCCTCCTAGCTAAATAAATAAAAACGCACTATTAGGACGCTGGACGAGTTCAACGCGTATGAAACCATCAGTCAACTATACGTCACTTATATTCCTCTCGTATAATCGGAGAATATTTTTCTTTCGTCCATTGCAACGAGCGCGTATTTTTACGTGGAACACCCAAGCGGCAACATTTTTATTTTAATTTTTTATACACATAATTAACGATAATTTAACTCCACAGCGAACACCCTGTGTTCAAGTTATTTATACATTTCTGTAAGCTCGCCGATATTGATTATGTATCACTGCAAGCGGAAATTATTGAGATTATCCTGGCCAATTCCAATAAATATAATAACAAACTTTTTACATTCTGGAAATGGCTTGCACGAATTATTTCCAACAACGTACAGCCAACTAATGTTAAAGTTTATCGGTTTATCTTGCACGGAAATTTATCCATCCAGGACAACACTACTTTAATACAACAAAAACCGAATGAAAACGAATGAGGGAAAAAAGGAATTTACGTTTCTTGATTAATGCACAGGTTTGTTTTTCAAGCGTATTATAATTGGCTCCAAAATGGATGAATAACTGCACAGGTTAAACGTTCCGATTTTCGCCGCAAATCAACAGAACGCTCCAACTCCTATTAAGTGCAAGCTGTTAAGGAACGCAGTTGCAAAAACAAAGTTTAAAGTTCGCAAATTAAAGGAACGCCCTAAATGCGAAACGCACTTCACCTAAACTCTCTCACAAAGAGCGAATTTGTTGCAAGAGTAGATAAAGTTATTAACATAGGTTTACGACGCGAGCAGATCAAATCAGGTAATAAAAAGCTTAATTCTGCCGGGGTTCTTTTCGCGACAAACTATTAGCCGCCCCCGGTCTGACGTATAAAAAGCATTTTTTACGGCAACTAACCTAACGCAACGTCGGCAAGAGACAGGAATTGGTGTCACCAATTATTATTACGACGGCAAATCAGATATATTTTATATATAAAGCAGAAGTGACAAAAGCTATCGTTACGACGCCGATTTGGATCTAAGAGCCGCAGTTTGTATGTATGTATGATATCTACGACAGTTGGAAAATTCTAATCAGTTACGAAAATATTTTGTCGCTGCGAAATGGAAGTCGGCTTCGTTTATTTTTAAAATATTTAAGTGCACACCCCAAAGTGATGCCGAAAGAGAGAGGAAAGTTTGCCGGCGTTTTGCAAGTGCGAAAAAATACTTCGCAAAGTATCATTTCTTTTACATCTCTTCGTGTTCGCCGCTCTTTTTCTGCTTTTTTTCGGTTGTAATTATCATGAAGACCAGGTTCGCCGTCTCTCGAAAAGTGTAATCCTCTTTCGAAACTTGAAAAGTTTAAGTGATTAGAAAAGATATTCATTCTTTACTTAGTGTCCGACAACCGCCCGAGCACACGTAACAAGACTGTTCATATTCCCTTCCGCAAACGCGAGCTTCCCTTAAGCATCGAAGTTTTTTTCCATTCCTCTCCGCTCCAATTCAAAAACCGCCGAATCTCACCGACCGCGCACCCGATAACCGAATGCATCGCGGCTGGTGTCGGTGCACTTAATGAAGATTTCAGCGGCTTAATCGATATACAGCAATATTAAACATTATATAGAATTAACTCCGTTTGTGCTGCCGTAAGCAGCACGTAACTTACGCAGAGCGTAAGTTTACGCTCATTGCTCGCCCCCGCACTATTATTTAATGCGGCTCCAGCTGTATTATCAATACGGGGAACCCCATTAGAACCTGCGCGGCACCTGAACGACAAGGGGTGCCGCCAGTTGCCCGTTGAAATTTCCGACTGGAATTTCCCGAGCCGGCGACCCCCATATGCGACCGCCGCGCGTAAAAACGATCGCCAGCGCGTCATTTGCATTATTCGCGGCCGACAATTATTTGTCTATTTCGTTGGCTGGCGCGAAAAATCGCGCGTGCTCTCTATACACGTACAGATGCAGTATATAAAATACTATACCGACAAAGCTTGATGATGAATATTCATGATTTTCTCTCCGATTGCAAACGTATTATGTGCGCGCAGATTCGTTTTTAATTGGCCGCGCGCTATAATTAAGTAAAATAATTTCGCTAATTCCGCCAAGTCGCTTTCTTAACACACTGTAGAGCTCGTTTTGCTAATTACCGCTTTGCTTACTTCAAATCTAAAGCAATTATAAACTTGCAAAGCCAATTGTTTCTTTATTTTAAAGCCACCCAAAGATGTTTTAAGTATTTGTGTTTCATACCTCTTTATATATATATATATATATATATATTTAATTGTGGTAGGCGATTGTTTTCTACAACGATAGGTAGTCTGTTGTTTCACGAATGAGAAAGGATTTATTTAATTATTTAAATAATTTTGTTTTTGTAATTAACAAAAACAATGAATGTAAATCGAGCTAAATTAAAATTAAAACCATCAATATTTGAGGTTTATTCAAAAGTAAATATAATTTTTAAAAATATTTGTTTTATGCATAATCATTAGCGGTATTTTTGTTTGCACATAATTAATTGCATGAAATTAAAAAAGCCAAATCATTATTTAAGTCTACAGTAATTAGAAAACTAAAATAAGCTTTTGCAATTATACACAAAGGTTGACTTTATAGGTAAAACGCGCACACGTTTTCCACAGTTTAATCTAATCTGTTTTTAATGGTATCAATTTAAAACTAGAAAAATTGAAGGAAATTCGATGTTGAAATTTTGTTTCATGAGCAGTGTCCTAAAACCGACTGGGAAAATATCGATTTTTAGTTTATGCACACAGCAAAATTTGAAATGCAAATTCCGAAAAACTATTAAAAAATGTAATCTGTTATAAAATTTAGAAAAAAAAATGGCACTTTAAGAAGTGAAGGAAAGAAGATTACGGTTTTAATTAATTTATTTAATTGCAAGAACTTCAGATAATTAGATTTTTCGCTTTTTATTTGCAACAGAAATAATGAAGCAGCCAATTAGGACAATTTAATTATATCCATAGGTAAAAATTAATTAATTAGCAGCAAGACGCTCTATTAACAAGTACAGCCTATGTATCGGTAAGGAAAAAACGAGCGGAATTAACAAACAATACCGGAAGCTGATAAAATAAAGTTCGCAGCGGCTTCAATAAAAGTGAGATTGATTGAGTATCGGCGAAATGGGTTCGACAGAATCGGGAGATCGCAGCGAACGATAGCTTGCACTCGGACAAGATTCGGAATGACGCGCGGCATCGCCGAGGAACCGTTGGAAATCATCGTCGGCGCTTCGATTAAAAAGGACGAGAGGCGTCTGTCGGAACGTAATTAACAGAGTCGAGATGTCGTTCGGTGCGTCCGAGGCGAAGCGCTGGCCGCACTTCACCGAAGTGAATGTTAAAGCTCGACCGCCGTCGCGTTTTATTTGCCGGTGCAAGCGATGCCTTGCTGCTGGCGGCAAGCGGCAAGCGGCAACTTATAGGCAGCTCTCGTGCACTTCAATCCCGGACACTTTTACTGGCTGACGGCGGCATGTGACCGGGTCGGGGCCTGGAGGCAGCGATAACCGAGCCGCCCGCCGTTTCGTGCCCTGCGTTCATCACACTTGGATGCGGTCGAATGTCGGCTCACTCGGGGAAGCGAAAGCTCACCGAAACCCATACACGACTCATACATCACTCTTTATCTGATAAAAGTCCTCTTAGAACAAAACGTTCGCAACACATTCGCAATTGTTCTAATACCGCACACACGCGCACGCACGCACACACACACGGGCATGCACGGGAGCGCATAATATCTCTATACAAACATGTTATGCGCCTATGTACACAAATAATGCAAATACATAACGCGTGTATATAATACGTGCAATGTAAACGGATTTGCGTCAAGGCAAGACGGATTGTGCATCTATCAATTCTCCTTGGAGGATACGCGGAGGACCAATAGCTTGCGCGCCGCTTATCAATCGCTATCGCTACTGAATATTTGATCTTATTGTGCGCGCTAATGCTAATACAGAGCAAACCGATATAAATGAAGCCTGCGAGCAATTAGTGTTGCCGAATCATTTCGAGGTCTGCGGAATCCGGGGAAATGACTTTCGAAGAAAATTAATCTCTCCAACGGTTCGCTTGCATTTTGCGGCGACGGTCTACAGTTCGAAATTTCGAACCGCATTCAGTCGCCGAATATTTGCACGCGATATAACACAACTATTAATATTGCATGCGCCGGGCAATTTCAGCAAAAGCACCTAATGAAATAATCATAAAGTCGCATTAGATGCAGGCAGAGAATTAGCAATTTCCGTGAATTATTAATCTGATTAAATTTCGAAATAAAACTACAGATACGTCGTAAAATATTGTCGTATTAATAAACCGCGAATTGCCGATAACGGAGCAATTAAATGCGAGGCGCGTCGCGGATCCGTGTTCTCTGCGACACAAATAAAAAAAAACAACAATTCATTATGCAAATGTCCAACGAACTGCTGTGACGCTTAAGGGCAAATGTATATTTTTAACGATTGATTTCGACGTCGTTAATTAACGCAACTTAAGGCGCGCCATAATTCCTTTTCGCTTTGTGGCCGCGTGAACCCTTTATAGGACTGCAGCACCCGCTTCGAATTCTTAGCCGAAGAAAAAATAAAACAAAACAGAAAGAAAAAACCGGAAAAATTGTCGTGCTTAATGAAAACATTGAATACGCAATTTTTACTTTAGCCTCGTCGACGCTGAATAAGACCGTAATGAGTTTCCTCCGTAGGAATATTCATGGTTAAAACCATAAAACGGACCTCGGTTGGTGCCTTGCAACGCAGCAAGGCGCAGAAAGGCAGTGCGTTTTCAATGAAGAAGTAATAATAGAGCATCTTTAAGTTGCTCGACATCTCGTTCGCGAGCGTAATAATTAAACGGCATTTAATAGACGCTCGTTGCAAACAAAAGCGCTCTTTATTTTACGCGCGCCGCGCTCTTCGTCTGTCGCGCGACCGGAGACGACGGCGACGGCAACATATGTGCGTGAAAATGCGTAAAAGGAGGCTCCTCAAATATTATTAGCCTGGCAGATCGTAAAATACATTTGGAAGACGTAAACCTAGCAAATGACTTTTATTGAACGGTTCAAATAAGCCAGCCTCGATTGAATTCTACCCCCGCAGCAGTCAACAGAACGAACTTTACATATTCTAAACGTCGGATTCAGTTTTGTCTGCTTTTTACAGTGCGGGTAATCTCCTCAGAACTAATCCCGGTTTATCACTACATACGTACACATGCATTCACATAAATAATGAAGTCTTACCTTGCGGAAAATCCGCCGCGACGTACCGGGAGGATGAATCTGAAACCAAAGAAATTAACGTTACAGTAAATGAAACAATTTCTTTTTTGCTTTGCCGTCAGGCAACTGAACTTCTTTTTCGCGAAACCATAAACCGTTCTAAGCTTATGGATGAACTTCGCATTGTTCGCAAAAATGTAGTTACAGCTCGTAACATATCCAAGGGCGCTTGGCTGGAAGTTAACAGGAATAACACCTTTTGTTTTCGCGTCTTGCATGATAGACATGCCATAAACATGCGCCGCACATAATTATTTGCTAAAATTCAATAGCATATATTAAATTAGCTCGGGGCAATACAGATATTCGTTGAGGGTGCAGCACTTTGATTTTAGGCGATACACAAATTGTAGCTTTCACGGGGACGACGAAACAAAATTTGCAATCTTAAAAAGCCGCTTGTTCCCATCCGAGAGAAGAAGAAGAAGAAGCAAAAACCGAATCAAATAAAAAACGCTTTGAACGCAATCTCACAATGCAATATATTGCGCAATTCATTTTTTTTTTCTTAAATAAATGTTACACAATTAGATCCGCTGCGAATCCTTTCAATTATATTACATTGTTAGGCAAACGAACTAAACGAGCCTTGCACATGGAATATTCTAAAGGATTATAAAAATACGGGCGGCATCAATTATATGGCAGAGTGGAACACTCGAAAAGTTACTTCACGAGGAGATCGACAGAGGGATAAAAGAAAAAAGAAATACAACAACAGCGAAATAACGCAACGAGCAGGGAGAGAAAGGGAGTAAACGATAAACGCTTTCCATTCCTGATTCGCCATTTAAATAATCCAGTGGCACATAAATGAACGGTAGAGTCACTTGAACATACGCAGCGTGATTACATTTTTTCCTCTTGTCTTGATTCTAGTTCGGGTTGCTTGAGCATTTATAGAATCCTGAGACCATAATACTCGAGCAAGCGGTAGACAGCACGGAGTGCGCGTCGAAGGAAAGAACTTCTCGCCCGGTATATATTTTATCGGGGAATTTTCATGCATTAAACTTTTTTCTTTTCGGGAGCTCCCTCCTTCGGTCCCCACGGAACGCTCTTATTTATAAATAAACAAATAAATATAAATCGCCAAGTTATATCAACTGGGAATGGAATATGTGTTGCGTATGCATTCGCTCCGACCCTCGCTCGGCGGCAACGGCGTGGCGTGCATTTGTTTCGCATTCTGCGGCCGAAAACAATGGACAGCGCAGCGCGGGGGATGAACGGAACGCCGGGAGACGGCGAAACGGTCAAGGCCAGTTAATAATCTCGTATATGAATATTGCAGCTTATGGGGCCGCATAAAACGAACCGATATAATAGAGTTATAAACGTGCGCAAGATGAAATATTTTTATGAAGTCTAGACGTGGCTACGTGCGCTATCCGTGTGTGCGTGCGTGCGTGCGAAAGGATTCGAATTTTATTTATCCGTAAATCAAGTCGCGGCTAAGCGGACAAGCGCGGGGCAACGTGTGTTCCGTGCCGTCCCCGGAAATTAATGCAGCGTGTTGGAAATTTCTTCGCAGACTGCACCGGCCAGATAATGTTCGACGTATATGGTGTATGTGGTTCATTTGCCCGCGCGCTTTCTGAAGGTGCCTTGTTTGCACTATTTCACCTATACCGAACATGCATTGTGTAGTTAGTTGGCTCGCATTATAAGTCGCCTCCCGTTCGATATGCATACTGTGTACGGCACATATTATATTTCTAAGCGGTTAAATATTGTTATAACGGTCATCAGTCTTGCCGCTCTAATGTGTCGAATAATTTCCGCGACACGTACTTGCACCAATCATAAGTAATAGCACTTAATTTTTCGAATCGCGTGATTTATTGAATAATAAAATTGGGGCTCATCCATTAGGGCGCCTTTTTTTCTTGCGTTTTTCGCTACATTCGCAGCCAAAACAGATTCAGTGTAGGAAACTAGAGAGTTGTTTTTTTTTGACAAAAATAACGAAGTGTGGATCCCGATTTCGAAATTCAAATTTATAACTTAATTAACAATCAAGCAAATGCCAAGGATTTAGTATCATATTTTATATTCATAAAGATCATCATTATAAAATTCCGCGGAATTAATTAATTTCACTTTTTCGTAATTACAGTAAAATAATAATTAAATGATTCAACAGTCTTACGCAAAAGTGGAAATCAAATATTTTTAATCGCCAGAGAAATGTCAAGGTGCTGATTAAAAACATAGAAATATAAAATATATAATATCATCAAAGGCCGGTTTTTTTCTTGCAAAATTTCGTATAAACGAAGACTTATTTGTTTTAATTTTTCATTTCCACCTTAAGGCATTTTAATTTAACGACTAATTGTACTAGAAGAAACACAATTTACAAAAGAACAATAATTAAATAAAAAGCGATGCTCGAGTGAAATAAATTAAAAGCGAAGAAGTCTCAAGACGCGCGCGGCACTTGAAAAAACAGAGAGATACCAACACAGTAATAATTCATTCATTAAAACGAGTGCGTCGACAGGGTCAAGGATGGATCCGATGCATTCGAGTAAATAAAAGAAAGTCCGGTGTATTTCATAACCGAATAAATCAGCGTGGTTGTCGCGCGCGCGGGTGCGAGCGAGACGGAGCATAAATTCGTATGCGCTAAGTAACTGGAGACAATTTATCAAGAAGAACGCGTTGTCAAGGAGCGAGAGAGGAAGCGTAGTAATTAAATTAGCGTCATTAATTAAATCAGTAACGATTACGTGACGGATTCAAACAAAAGCAAGCACCACTTTGTGGGTTTATCCAACAGCAATTACGAATCGTTTTCGGATGTCGCGCGAAACCGAGTAACGCACTGCTGCTGTACATCATAATACTCGATCGAAAAGTAACCCGTTCGTGGAACATTAAATTGCGCTGCTTATAATTTCCTTTCGCGCGCCACTGGTTACTGCTCTTATCGTCGATACAACATAATCTACGCGATATACTAAATCGAGTACTTTTTGTAAAGTATATCGGCAGTTTTTGCTTCTTTTCCTCTTCGGATCTAAATCGGAATGAAGAGAAGAGTTAGAAGGGTGAAAAAGAGGGAGTTCGAAAACTAATTTGAAGCAATGGGGTGACGTTTTGAAGTTCGCAACTTCTGACGTATGATTTATTCGTGTTGGTCTCCCCGGACGCGCATAATTCTTTTCAGCTGCGAACGCTTCAGATGCACATCGTCGCCGCTGTATCGCTTGTGCGGGAACATTGCGTTGCAGCGGCGGCGTCCCCGAAAATCGACGCTGTCCTTATCGTTTCTGACGGCAAGCGAGGCATGCGTCCAAAGGAAAGCGCTAAATAAAATAATCTCCGTACGGATCGTTTCATTTACCTAGTGTGCCAAGTAGGCGATGTAGGTGGATGAATTAGATAAGAGAAAATGAAATCACGTCTTACGTATCTCAAAGGCGGCCCTCTGCACGGCGAAGAGAAAAAAAAAACACGGGCGCAATCATTTTTTATTCCGATACAGAAATTTAACGCTTTTGGACGGCAAACACAACGTATAACGTATATAAAAGCGAGAACACTTGCTTTGACGAAACGAGTACACAGCGAGAACGATCAAATTAACTAAAAATTTTTCGTTCTGTCGAATAAGCAGGCTTTGTGCGGATTTTTCGAGTGTCACATTTAAAGATTAGTCGGCCGGTCGCATATTAAGGCAGTGCTTCCGGATCGGAAAAACTTATGGGCAGAAAAAATATTTCGTCATCAACGTAATAGTTGCTAAAAATCCAGATTTATTGATTCGGAAGCTTTCTCGAAAATTGAACATTTCTCATGCGGACAATTTCGCTCTCAATCTGCACCTCATTTCAATGGTTTCGTTTGATATCAAACAATAACTGACAATTTGCCGCGTTCCATTTTCCCGCTCGAAATTCTAATATTGCTTTTTCGATATTAAAAAATAGGCTAGCGTTATTCAACAATGAGAAAAAAAGAAGTAATAATAATAATGTTTGCATTGAACCATTAAACGAAAACTTGTTGGCATCATGTTAAAAGGGCACGTAGAGCGTGTTATGAGAGCGAAATTTCGATAAGACCGTCAGTGAAAGCTTATCGATTGCGAAAAAGGGTTGCGGAACGGGATCCGAACGATAAGGCGGCCAATGCAAAAGTGCATTTTTGCACCTCTCGAATGCAGCGCGCCCGATTTCGTTCCTGTTGCTTTTTTCTGCGGGGGCAGCGCGTAAGTTTTGTTTCTTTTCTATTTTTTTTGTTTTCGTCGTCCCTCTCTTTGCTTTCGCCAAATAAGGGAATTGCAATGTCTCTCAACTTTGAGAAAAGCGAAAAGTGGCGCGCACACATTCAAGCGTGCGGAGACACATACAAACGGGCGCAAAACGAGGAAAGGCGAGCAAGTAAAGGAACAGCCCCCAAGCGCGAAGAGTTTCTAAATTACCCTCGTTTTTTTTATTGTGGCCTGCATAAAAAGCAAGCTGCTATCTAAGAAAAAATTTGCGTTACAATTTAATTTGTTCAATAAACGTTCGAGGCATTCTGCACCGAGGTACCGAGGTACCTGCGCGCCCTTTTTCGCCCCCAAAAGGACACTTCCATATAGTGACGATATAAATTACGCTCGTCTTCTTCCGCTCGTGGTGCTTTTTCGACAACCTAATTGAAAGAGGAGCGCCAGTTAACCGATGCAAAGGTTACCGAATCTGCGACTTGCGGCCTCCCCTTTTTTGCGCATTATTTTTGTTTTATTTTATTTCCTTTTCCCCAGACGCGGGACGAGACGCGCACCCGTGCGAGAAGAATTTCATTCTAATGCTCGCCCTTTTTTTTTGCCTGCACTGGGCGCACGCTGCTAATTTAATAAAATCACTCCACGGGATTTTATTGGATTAACGCAAACACTGCGATGGCAAAACGGCGACGCGCGCGGCGCCCAAAAAACGCGGGCACTTATTTTTTGCGCGCTCTTTTTCTCCTTCGCGCAATATAAGCGCCGTGATTAGCTTGTGAGCGAAGTGCCGCATTATTCTCGAGCATTACACGCGTTTCCAAGTTTAGACTCAGCGGTTATCGAGTGAAGAATTTCATCAAACCCGAAAAACGCGGCAGAGAGCAAAAGAGTGACGAAATTTATGCCGCGACTTATGCATTGACTTACGTGTGCAAACCGATTCGAATTATATTCGTCTAGTTCTGAACTCAGTTGCAAAAAAGCCATAATCATTCAAACAAATAAAAACAAAAAATATATAAATATACGATATATGTTACGACTTTCTAAGAAATTGAAAAACGCAATCGACGTAATATGAAAAAAACGCGGTGATCAATAATAATGCGTGGGAAACCGGAGGAGAATTCGTTGTTGTCTAATACGCGGCGAGAAGTGGCAGCAGCGGCGGCGGCGGTAAAAGAGGCGGCGGAATGGGTGCACCGTAGCACCGGGACGCTTTAATAGCGGCTTATAGCGAAAATGGTGGTTGAGAAAGAGATATTAGACAACGGCTGCGAGAGCAATCTTAGCCTAGCTAAAGACAATTGTTACGTCCTGATTTATACTGACAGAAACATTGGGTAATTAAGAAAGAAATAACTAAGCCTCACTAATACCGCACACATTACTGCGATTATTCAACCCTTTTTAGCGACCCGCAAACCTCCGCCTCGTAATCATTCACTATCATAATCGTCAAATCTTAACTGAAGTCGAATAAACACACATTAGTCGAGGCCCCCCCATTATTGTGTTAACTTGTCGCTGTGTGTATTCTAAAATATACGCGCCCTATAATATTATCGTAATGCTAAAATTTGATATATGCAATCGTTATGTGCATGCGGAAGATAAGGCGCATCACTGTTTCCATCTATCATAACTAAATGCTAATTTCAATGTGTTTTCCTTTGCTTTACGACCATTGTTAACTGACTAAGCAGCTTATTTCCATTTTATACATTATACGCTTGCGACAATCCCGAAACTGCTTAATTAATTTTAATACACTGCTCTATTAAGCGACTGTTTCACATAAATTATTTATTAATGTCTTAATAATCATCGCTTTGTTTTCGTTCGTCCTATACTCGTTACGTTCGTTCGTATCTTATTTGCGAATACTTCGGCGGACCGGAAACGGCGGATGCGGAACGTATAAACAATCATTACCGCGGGTTTACCGACAACTGCGTGCTCGTCGAAGATGAAAAGGCTCGAAATGCGAGTTTCAAAGTGGAATGCGAAATGCAAAGAGTACAGCAGACCAAAGCGAATGTAAAAAAAATGTATAAAATGACCAATATAGAGTGTCAAAGGCATCAACGAAAAACATTCTGGAGAGGAACATTTTCACAGCGAATTCTTGCCCCAACCTATATGGCTCTTTCAATCATTCGTTTTCTTTTTTACTTTATTTTATAATAATAATAATAATAATATGCGTTAAATTTTTTATTTACATGAGGCAAGGCGTAATCAATCCAATGCCTGGTGTTGTAATTAAGAAAGTGCTCAAAGTTGTTTGAAAAGGTATTTAAGTAAGTTGCAGGGATATTTAGCTTTATTTTGTGAATGAAAACTAGGATTTGAAATCGAGCCAGATTTCGGACACTTAACTAACTAATCTAATTCATTCGAAATATATTTAAGTGTTTAATCACGATTTAGTACAATATGCATTTCGTTATTTAGCAATAGGTCTAGATCCCTGTTATATTCATTTAATATACCACAGTTGCTGAATATTTATCAATCATAAATCAAAGGTATTTTATTATATTTGCAATTTCAATTTTTGTTATATTAATTTTTACGTCAAAATGAGATTTTTACATTTGGGCAGGGTAACAGAATCAAAGCTTTCGTTTTGTTATCATTAATTTTCAAACTATTGGCACTCAATTTATTTAAATATCGATTCTAAATTGAGTTTTAAATTTTTTGATTTATTTTCTAGATTTTTACCTTTCACAAGAAAAAAATTATTTGTATTATCAGCAATGAGATGCATATTTACGTTATTCGCACTACCAATTATATCATTAATATACAAAATAAGTACCCTGGGGCACTCCCCTGGAGTAAACCAAATTCATTGCCTATTTACTGAAACCCAAAAATACCTCCAAAACGAACAGTGTATTTCCTAAAAAAAAGCAAAAAAAGAATTATGAGACAGTATATACTGCATTGACGGCTAATCATGTATAACTATCACGGCAAAACATTCAATATTGATGTATATCACTTCCTAATTCAATCATACATTTAACGTACGTATTATTACATGCATAAAATAAATATGATGTTAGGAGAACGATGCGAAGGCTGAAAGGGTTGTAGCGCAAAGGGCGGCGAATGAAGACGCCGGGGGTTGTTTGCATAATCTTATTTAAACGAGTTCGTTATATTACACGGTCGAAAATGTCGATGGTTTCTTCATGGCGGGAGTTCGTTAGTTCAACTGTACATTGCTTCAACTGCCCCGCGTATTACGCAGATTATGAATAAATTATAAATTACAAAAAATATTAATAACAAATTAAGTTCGTTGTTCGAGAGCCCGTAGCAAATAATTACAACAAAAGGTAGCAACTGAAAATATTATTGTTCTATACATAATAGTTAATTAATGTGTTAATCAGGAATGAGAAAGGGCAGGTTTTATATCTATTTGTTTAGAGAGAGAGAGAGAGAGAGAGAGAGAGAGAGGGGGGGGGGTATAATATTTCGTTTCAACGGTTATTTGTTTCATTTTTTTTTCTCTTCGCACATCGAATCAAGGGCAATGCGTTTAATGGACACTAAGGAAGACGTATCGATTGTTGAGCGTATAAGATTTCAGCGTCTTTCGACAAAATAATAACATTTTTAATTAAATCTTATTCGCTCGTTCCATTATCGTTCATTATCTGACCGGCGGCGCTCTTAATAAAGCCAATTACGAGAAAAGAAACGCCTATTGTACATAATGAGTAAAGTGCAAGCGAAATCCGGGCGACAACTAAAGTGCAGTTAAGGGTGCAATGGATAGCAGAGGGTTAAAGTTATGGCGAACCCGACACACTGGCCAGCGACCTCCGTAACTTCGTTGCGAGAGCGTAAATGCATCGCCAGCGGGGAATTTGCCGGGAGGAGAGACAGAGTCAAGACCGAAACGATTGCGGTCGATCATTTTTACCTAGTGCAGCGCGACAGTAGATCGGCGCTTCGGTAAGGGACAACATATCATCGACGAAACTCAATCAGACCGAGATTCAATATCCACCAGTGGAGCCTTTGAAAATTTGCAAGGCATTTGCATTCTATTTTGTATGCGATTTCTCGTTTAGCCCGAGCGGCCAGTCTCGGCTCGGCAATGGCGCTTTTCGTGCTTTTCAAACTGCGAAAGGCTTTTGGTCGCAAACAAAAATTTCCAACGGAACATTTTCCAAATTGCTTTGACGAAATTTTCGATGCAAAGCCAGCGAGTGCAATTCGGCACTGTATGTAGCATTTTTCGAACATATCAAATATTCGCGTAGACGCCACGCGGAGATCCATTAAAATTTATGAAATTCATACTTTAAAATTTACTATTTTTTGCAATTTGTGGATTTTCATTATTAAAATCATTATACCGTTGATTGGGATACAAAACTAATAAATAATTTTCATAACGTGCTTCCGCAAAACTAAAAAAAAAATTAAACGAAAAAACTAAAAAAAAAAAAAATAACGAAAAACCTAAATAAAGCGAAAACGAATATTTTATTACGCAGACACACACTGGCAATAACGTCGAATAACAAAATGAAAAGCTTTCGGCAAAAGTTCACAGAACAGCCAAATAAATATATTTCTAACAATGATTAAACACGTTTCGAAAATAAACTGATACCATTTGATTTATGAACAACAGAATTTTACCATAAAACAGTTAGCCGAAGAACTGCCAAAACAACATTTTGCGCTCAAAAATGTGCCAACCCAATTATTCAATACAAGTGAGCTTGTAAAAAGTGAACGAGTGTAACGCTCACAGGCGACATATTTACCATTTAATTAGCCCGTTTAATAATAACAGTGGGTGCGCGCAAAAAAGAGCAATAAAAAGGCGAATCCAATTATGCACGTTCGTAGGAACAATTCTATGCAGATTAGTCGGAGAATAATATGAGGATATGGGTGGTAGGTGTGCGAGAGAAGCTTTTTAGGCCCGTGATAGATAACATTCTGGCTGGCGAATTTTCCGAAAGCTCGTAACGTTTCGTGCGAGCTCGCGAGAAATGGTCCAGCGGTGAGAGAGCAGCAGAGAGGCAGAGCCAGAGCTAGCAAGCAGCGTAGTTCAGCATCTCAGTTCAGCGCCAACGTCGACGACGGCTTTCCACTGTGACCTGCATCCGCACGTGCTGCACGCTCGCCAGTCGCCACACGCACGTTAAACCCATTCGGCTACCGACGAGTTTCGTAGGCGGTTCGCGCGACTCGCGTGCTCCTTTCCGCGTATATGATGACATCCGCGCGAATCTCGCGAATTTAGTTTTAGAAGGGAAAAATTAAAATAAATAAAAAGTTCGTTGGTGTTTGGTTCGCGATTCTCGCCCCCCCGAATTTGAACGGCATGAAGTGCACCACTAGTGAGTGATGACGTCCTGGATTTTCTTCGCGACGCTACAGAGCGTTCTGCTGCTCGCAGCCTCCGCTGATAATTTGGGTAAATTTAATTTATTGGCGCGCCCGTAAAAAACCCATATATTACTATTCATGGCCGTCTGGAGAACGGCTGTCGGTGTGCGAAAACGCAGCAAACGTTCAGCCCCCCCGTCGCCGTCGCCCCTTATCCCGAACCCCGTCCATGCCAGGCAAAAAAAAGGCAGGCTAAAACTATCGCGAAAACTTTACGGTATTTTCGAAAAAATGTCTCCAAATAAAATTTTAAACGGACACTTTTGTAACTTTGGCAGCCCGTTTGCGCTCACAAGTGGGTGGCGCACACCGAGCGCGAAAAAAGCTCGAGCCGAAATATATAATATATTTGGATTCAGTTCGAGCTTGATGCATTAACATAAAACACTTTACGTGCGTTGTTTGCATGCAGATCTGCATGTGTCGTGCATGTGTCGCAGTGTGTCCTCTGCGAGACGCCTATTTGAATAGAATCGGCGCATTTCGCCTTTTGTGAGCGGTTTCTTCGGGAATATTTAGGCGATATGAACCGCTGGCAGCCGCGTATAATAAATCGCGAACGATCGCAGCAAAGAGCCTCCGGCAGCTACTTACCAAATAAGTAAATAAGCAAAAGGTCGTTCCAGTTCGCTTTTGTTGGAACGCCGGCTAATGTACTACTATGTTCCGGTGATCTATGTGTTTGCGAAAGGTTTATGTGAAATTAAAAATCGCTCGGTCGCTGAAAGATCTCAGCAGTTGGCTGGCTCTTCCACGAAGCCGAGTAGCCGGCAGTGGCCAAGCGGTCTCTTTGCGGCGCTGCGCTCCTAACTCTTCTTGCACTTGCACTGGGCCCCGGTCAGCAACTCTGTCCATCTATCTTACGAGACGCTGACTTGTTTACCTACCTACATCAGATCCTTTACTTGCGCTACCGGTAATCAGCGAGTCATTTACGTTGTGCAACGGAAATCTTCATTATCGTTTTTGTTGCTCGTGGACTTGTGGGCCAGAGAGTCCGAACGCCTCACTGGAATACACGGGAGCCATTGCTCTTCCAGCCCCCCCCCCCCCTTCGTATGGAAATTACGACAAGCTGCGGTTTTTTCGGTTTTGAATGTATCACTTTACAAAGTCATTAAGCCGTAGTATGCCCTTTTTTTCAACGGTATACAAATAGTATTACAAATACTTTCTATTATATAATACACATTTAATAAATGTATTACTTTTTGGGTGCATTTAATTTATTTCAAGTAAAAATTTTTAAATGAATTTTACAATTTGGATTACTTTCAAATATTTGAACACAAGTTCAAATTTAACAAGCTCTTTAAAGCAATTTCTTAAAATTACTCGAAAGCAATGGAAACAATGAAAATATCTATTCTCGCAGCAGATTTCAAGTAAATTAAAACATCCGAGTAAATAGAGTCGAAGCAGTGGAAACACGTTAACAGCGAGTGGCGTAGGGAACGTCGGGCGAGCACGAAAAAGACTCGGCGAATTTCAACCGAAAAACAACATTAATTAAGCGAAACTGCATTCTAATTTGCGCAAAGCTCTTCGCCATAAATATATCCTTCGCGAGTTGCTCATGTCAATCGGCGCGAAATATGTAAATTGATGCCACGCACGATGCACTTTACGATCGTGAAATAATTTCGCTCGTCCTCAAAACAACAATAAATACAGCGCAGAACAAAAAAGAAAAAACAATGCGAACCGCCGCGCGTTGCATCAATCGCGGTATATAAGGAAATAGCGCCGAATCAGCAAGTTGGAAGAACATAAAAAATTTACCATGTAGCGGGTATAAAAAAGCACTTGACGAATACGTACAGGCCATAAAGATACGATCTATTTTTTTGGCCCTTTTTGTGTGTTTGCGAATATAAAACGAGCGAATGGAGAAAAAATAAATAAAACGCGCATGTAGTGTATGTACGTGCAAACACGCAGAATGCACGTATGTACACAGAGCACAGACGCACGCAGTTGCGGAAGTGAGAGAAAACACGAGTGACGAGTTTAAAGTTGATGCAGCAGCCCCCGGTCTAGCGTCACACGCTGCAAGCCAGTAGGGCATTAACGCAGCATTCTCGGTTTAATAATCTAGTCGGCGAATGGCTTATCTAAGCTAGCGTGATCCAGGAAATAACACTTGCCAACTAATTAGGTTCCAAAGGACGACCGGGCGATTGTCATGCAGGCGGACAGTAATTGAAAAAGCGTCCCCATTTTAAATTGCATTTTAAATAAACGTTTCTGACCGACGGTGCCGCCGCCGCGCCCTCGGTCGGTCCAAGCTGCGACGCCTTCGATAAGTTATGAGAGAAGGTCAAGACGCGCCGCGGTTTAATTAAAAGTGCCCCCTTTTTGTAACAAAACTCCTCCGAATTTATTTCATAGCTATATACAGGACGCTCCAAATTAAAGACAAAGTTACAAAAGTTGCAAATTCGAAAAAACAGATTTGAAATAAAATGCATGACAATTTTGAAACATCACCAATATACAACGAAACAAAAATTATTAATTGTTAACATTTTTTTCTATCGAGAACTACATTTAACAACTAACCCTGTGGATTTTTTTTTGTGTTGCTATATTGGCAGATACGCAGGAAACTCTCGTTTCGACTTTATTCGGATTTATTATTGCTAGTATTGTTGTTGTTATTGAGCACGAAGAAGAGAGTTCGGCGAGATAATTCGGCGGCATTGACGGGGCAACTTCTTCCTTGATGCATTGTACATATTAATCATCGAAAGTCGAAACATAATACGAAAGTTTTGCGAGCACTCTGGCCCACGATGCGCGCCACTCGAATCAACCCTTCAGTAAATGCGTGCATTGCAACGCTCGCACGCAAAAGTGAAGACATCTAATTAATCATCGATTAATATAAAATAGCGGTGCATCGGTATCGGCTACATAGTAACGCTTTCGTGCTCACTTATTCACTGCACTTTAATTCTTTCCTGTTTTCCATTTATGAATGGGCAATTAAAGCTGTTTGTACTGCCTTTACTAGTGTTTGATTTTAATTAAATTACACGACGATAACGTGAGCACTCGCCTTTGAGATTACTTTTTCGCAAGAAGTGCTCCTCAGTTCACTTCCGAAATTCAACGTTGCTTTTTAAAGGATGAAACGTGCACTGTATTAAATATTTAACAGTCAAAATGGATTAACATGTCTTCTGTCTTTAAGTTTATTAAAATTTCACCGAAACAAAATTTTTATAAAATTAGATATATTCAACGCAAAAAAAAAGTACAACCAAAAATAAAACAATGGCAGAAATAAAATTAATGACAAATCGAATGACTGTCCGTGAATGAGTGCCTTTATAAATAATGCAAAAAGACAGGTGGGGTCAGTGGCTGTGAGTCGTCGCACGCGGCGCAATTCCCTGATTATTTCGTTTTAGCAAGCCATTAATCTCTTTTTTGTGTGCCGTGCGCCGCGCCACAATCCCCGAGGAGCCGAAGAAGGTATATCTTCAAACGGCATAATTACAATTACGTCGACAAGTGAAATTTATTTGGCCGCTCGGTTCAAAGAACGAACGAGTTTGACAAAACAGAGGGAGCGAAGGGAGAGTTCATTGTCGCTAATTTCTTCGCGATCTGCGAACGGATAATACAGCGGCGGGCAATGTGCGACGCGCGCCGTAAGCTCATCAACTTACAACAAGCAGCGCCCGTTCGATGGCAATTATGCAATTAAGTGCGTGAAACCAGCGGCAGCAACAGCCACCCCTTCGATGCCGGAGCGGCTTGTTCCCGAATTAATAATTATCCCGTCCCGCCGCCTCCAACGCGTACATGTGTTATTGCAAGTGTAACAACACCAATTTATGAATTCCACACCCTTTCTCTGCCTATTAAATAAATTCTCCATGTAAACTCGCATAATTTTCAATTTATATTCCAATAATCCCGGTCGTCGTCGTCGACGGGCGGGCGGGCGTCGTCACACAGTCCCGGGCGAGACTAATTTTATTAACGCATTTTATTTTCGAAATAAGTGCGCCTTTTGTGTCCCCGCCTACCCTTTTTCATCAGCAGACATATTTAATTAGAACCTAATTAGCTCCCAATTTATTGCCGCCGCGTTAATCTAAATTCCACGCACTTATTACGGAGGAAGCCAACAACACCTTTTTCCTATATATATATATATATATATTTCATTTGATTCGAAAAGACCGAATCAGACCGTTCCGAATTGACAGAAACCGATAAATCGTCGACGGCAGAAGAACGTCATTATCATAATGATTTTCTTGTAATGCCATTGTATGATCATCCATAACGCCCACCGAGGTCGAGGAAAAGGGAACGAAAATAGCCATAAGAATAGCTTCGAAAAGTGCCAAACGAAAAAACAGCGGTACTTCGAAAAAGTGTTTTCCAACAGTGTTATGGCCACGTCAAACAAACTCTCGAGCGAACAATAAACGAACGGAAAAATAAAAAACGCGCTGCTTATGAAAACAATTACCTCGGACGCATTTTCTATGCACACGCTCTTGTTACCAATTCAAATTCTTCGAAAATTCATTATTAATTCACGTCGCGGAACCTGCCACGAAAAATAATGCAAGTAATTATGTGAAATTAATTTTGAGAGAGGCAAGCGCAAGCAACATTTTATAAATGAGCACACTTCGTTAAACGAAACTTCTAAGGATGCTCGTGAATGAACATATGCTAATTAATCGGAAAGAGTGGGAGTGAGGAGTGGAAAGAAAAGAAGAGTTCCTCATGAAGACGCTGCACGCGTTTGACGACACAGAGCGCGCAATCGGAATCCGAAGGGTCATAATATGAAGTAATGTGGGCAGCAGTGGTAAAGCTGTTTTCCTTTTTTACATCTTCTCTTCCATCTAGCGGTTTTCTATTGGGAAACACGAATGGTTGCGTAAAAGCAACCTTGATAGATAGATGTGATGTGGCGTAGGCCTGACACGTTCTTAAGTTATACCATTAGATTAGTTGGAAAGTCTCAGCGTAAGGTACATGTGTACCTTGTTCGCAGCAAGTATAGCATACACGCGATGCATCATGTTATTAAAGCATGTGTGTGCAGTAGGTAGGTTTATATTATACCTATTGCTAACATACAGGATGAACTGTTTTAAGCTTCGGATGATGACATAAAACGACGCCCGAATTAAATTTGAAACCGAAATTTAATTTTCGTAATAAAAAAAAACTAAGGTTTTTCCCTACGAAAGTTTAAACAGAATGTGTAATAAGACAATGATTACAAATATAAAACAAATACCAAAATAAAATCAACAATAGTTTTATTTTTCAATAATGTGCTCAGTTTTAAATGCCTTGTACTGTACAACTCGGGAGAAAATAGCATTACGTCGAAGAACTAAAGGCATGTAACGTATACACTGGGCAACTACCCACACTGAGCGCGCGTCAATTTATTGAAAGTTACTGACCCTAATAATGCAACAACTCCAATCAAATGTATCAGGTGCGCTTCTTGCAAGAATTACCCTTCCAATCATTTCCTAATCACATCGGAACTTACGAGACATCAGGTGCGCACCGCATAAACGTTATTCCGATGGCCAATAAAAAGCAGCTAGGAGAAATTTCGTGAGGCGCCCCGATGAAATCGCTCGTTCTCCACTCGTTCGCCTCGGCTCCTGCATGTGCATTCGCGTCTCGCGCGCTGCACGGGCGCCGCGCTTCCCGAAAAGCTCGCGTCAACTTTTTTAGCGCCGCCGAAATCACGCGCGCGGCTATTTCATTCCCGGCAAGTCGGGCCCCATCGCGCAGATAATTGCTCCATTAAGTAACCGCTTTATGGAGGCCGCGTTCACCCAAATATCCGCTTTTATCTTGTCGACACCGAAACCTTTAATTGGAAGCGCGCAGCGCCCGCACGCGATTATTTATTAAACTGCAACGGCAGCAGCGTTGGAAAATGGGAAACGAGACGAAGCGATGATTCGATTGCGGGCGGATTGCAACAAATATGTACTTGCATGTGTAAACGCGGGGCCCTGCGAAACATGACGGCGATAATGCACGCAGAGCGACGCATACAGTTCGCCATATTAAACGTGGGTGGAAGTGATTAAGGGCATTAGGCAAAAATTGCGCCGCTCGGAATCGTTCGAGCGGAATTGATACCCTGCGAGGTTAATAGGGTTGAAATTATTTTAATTGCACCGGTGCAGATAACGGAAGCAGCGCGCACTTTTCTTATCTTCTTTTATGTAACGAGAGCGGAGCGCGCGGAGTCACATTGGCGCACGGAAGGGGCGCAAAGTACAAAGCGAACAGTGTGGCGAAAATTGAAAGAAAAAAAAAATCGAAAAAAAAGGAAAAGAAGGAAAAAATGAAAGAAATGGGGGGAATGAAATGATTCGACTTACGGTATTTCCGGCTGGCAGTGCTGCAGCTCCACCGCTCCATCTGAAACAAAAGATACGGTCTATTAAATTAGGCGAACCCCAATAATTGCATTCTACGGTGCCACGAGATAGAATCTGCTAATATGAAACGACAGCAAGCGTGTTTATCGACTGCGTAGCGCTGCCGAGGACCACGGCCAAAAATTCCAGCGGAAGCGCTTCCGGTGTAAACTGTGTCGTTTTTCTCGCGAAAATTATCTCGCGTTGTTTCGCACCATATATTAATAACTGTAAGCGGGTTTTATTGTGAGAGCGCACAAAAGCCTTTCTTCCAGTTCTTCCTTTCGCTTGGGCGAAAGATGAAATGCTGTGACGGCTACACGAAGCACATAAATAATAGAGGCGGAAACGTGCTGCTTCTTAGCTTGTTCGTCCGGCGGCACTAAAAATTTGCGCTCGTTAAATGCCCGCTAATGTGACACTTGGTTTAATAGTCGTCAGCAATTACCGATTTCAATTACAATTACAATATTTATTGCGATTGCAGTAACAAGTGAGCCCCCCTGCAAAGAAACTATAAAATATAGCTAATGTCCCGTTTTATCGGCCTGAAGAACTACTGTTATCTTATTAAAATTGGAAAAAAAAATTTAAACCATTTGTAAAATGTAACGGTATTATGGCAAACTGTGTGAAAGGTAACGGTAGTGCAAGTGACTTGCAACCGATGAATTTTCCGATGGCATATTCATCACAAATTTGGCTTGACAGCAACGATACATTCGGAATTTATTAAATAAGTGAGCGCTTTCGTTCGAAATGAAAACGCATCATAAATATTTTATATAGTTATTCGAAGGGACAAGATTACAGTTGATTTACATAAATAAATGAAGCCGCGCTCAAATGCAGCAGTAGTTTGCATCCGGAATTAAACCCAAAAGAAAAACTATTCCTTCGTAATTTAATTTAATCCCTCTGTTTCCGAATATGAATAACCAAACAATAAAGGTTGGAATTAGTAAAGTGTTTAGTTTCTGTACAATCGGATAGGCCGCCGTAAAACATTTGTTGAATTCCGATTCTCTTTACTAAACGCAAAGACAATGGCGCCGAAATCAATCAATCGCAATTTCACGATTGATTGTGTATTAAATAACCGGCCAGAAGCATCGGCAATAACTTCGGCGATGATGAATGAACAATAAACTGCGTAAACAAGTCGAAACAAGTTTAATGAACAAGCGCTCCTAATGGAACGCGCGCGAGTGGTGCAGCGCGAAACGTTTCTCCTCCCCAGTAAGTGTATCCATTGTATCGATAACATAATCGGTCGGAAAAACTCATAAATATCTCGAATAGTTGGATGCACTCGCAGCCGACGATCGCAGCAGCAGCGGCGGCGGCAGCGGTAGCTTTTTGCTTGCATCCCCAACGCGTTCGCGAATACAATAACAGCGCGAATCGATGCGCAAAGTTCTTCAAGATCTATTCCGTGCAATAATATTAGTGTAATGGCTGATGAAACGCTTAACTTGTACAGCGATATTCGGCACGTATATACTGTGCATGTACATTGTGCAAACAATTAGTGAAAACTAATCTTGCAGATTCGGGAAATACGCCACGTTTCAAAGGAACACTTTAAACCGCACTGCAATATACACGTTAATGGCTACTAATATAACGTCAATGACGAATGTTTAATGAAAATTTGCCGGCAAACTGTACAATGATTGATGCATAGAGGGTGACAATGAAATGGGTTCCGTCCATTCATTTGTTTAATTAGCAACCTCTTTTTATTAAAAAAAATTACATAATTATGGATTGATTGCCATAAAATATGGGTTATTACTACAGAAACCAAAAAAACGTAAAACCGGAAGGGATAGAAATTTTTTCTTCATTCATTTAAAAACTATGTCTTATAAAGATGCGTATATTTTATTAAAATTGATTAGCAATTAAAATAAAATAAAATGAAATGGCCAAACTATGATATTCCGTTAGTCGCCCTTAAAAGGTTCCTTGGAAAAAATCCTCAGGAAAAAAGCGCGAGTGCTAATCGAATTAATTATAATAAAGTCGCACGCTAATGTTGCATAATAAAATTAATGCGGAAATTTTTATTAGGTCTAGGAAAATTCATAAATCACGGCGACATAATATATTATGTGTAATATAATATTAAAAGCGTCAAAAGTTCGCGACGACGTTTAATGTGATCGGGGACGCGCAATCCCAATCTCTGCGCGTTTCTTGTCGCATAAAAACTTTGTCGACGATTTAAATCGCACTGGTGCCCGCATCGAGAGAGCAAATCCAACGAAAATCAGCGGGAAAAACAATGCGCGTCCTTTCCGCTTCCTCCGCCCGCCGCGGAGCTGAGGCTAAAAAAACCAATTAAAGTGGATGTGAAAAGAAGTGCGTGGTTACGTCGACCGCAGCAGTAACTGCACACCGCACGCATAAACTAAATAACGCACATGTTCAACAAATTAAATGCATACTGTGCGTTCCCTTAGTAAGAAAATAAGTTGTTTTGATTTTGTTTGTTTTTTACTATAAAACCAACTTTATTGGCATAAAAATAGAAGAAGAAAAAAACGTTTTTTTTTTAATTATTTAGATGAAAAATTTTGAAATTTTTTGTTTTATTAAAAGTACTTTGGTAAAGTTTTCACGCAAATTTAAATGACGTACTGTATAGTAAAATGCGTTAGTGGAGGAACGAATAACAGTTCACCTTTTAAGAAAGAGCCGAACGGTTTAGTAAGTTGATATTTCCGCTCTGTACAATGTTACCTGGTTTTAATTTAGAAGAAATACGCAGCTCGTGGGTGGTTTTGTTACCCAGGGCAGCAGAATTATCGGTGTCACCTTGTGTTTTCCGTCGTGTTGGAAGTCGTTAGAGTGGAAACAGAACTCGCGTATATTTTATTATTTTTATTACCCGTATTATTGTTGTTATTATTATTTACCTTTGACGGTGCGCGGCAATTTGATACAGGAGACTGCAGCATCTCGGGGTTATAAGAGTCTGGCCTTGGCGAGGAGAACAGACGCGCGAACATTATATACGAAATCCGATGATTAAAGGAGGCACCCTTTTGTATCGAGGTGGAAATTTAATTTGGACGCCGCACAAAGAGCGGTGCCTTGCAGCCGCAGCACCGGATTTCTGCAGTTATGATGGATGGACGTGGACGACGTATAAGTGCGTGGAAACCGCCGCCTCCCGGGAGAAGCCAGCGGAATCTTCGCGGAATCAATTTATAACCGTAAAAAAGGAAAGAGAAAAAGGAAAAGGAAAATCAAACGGTCATTCCGATTCACTTTCGGCCGGTTCCAGATAAATGCAGTTTATCTGGGCCGATGTTGCGATATATGTACCGCCGAGACATAAAACCCGCCGATGGCAGCCTTGCGTCGCAGCGAGCGCCTTAAATGATACATTACAATGGCGGGCATTATTGGTTTGGTTAGTGTCCTCGCGCCGTTTACACCCCCGAAAACAGAAAAAACAGATAAAACGCTTTATGGCGCATAATAAAACAGATTGCATTAAGTGCCCCCGAATTGTCTACGGTCGTAAATCGGAGGAAAAAAGCAGAGCCAACAGAACGAATTCTAATTACGCATAATGTAGTTCCGATAATAAACCGGCAGCAGCAGGCCTCTCTCGGGAGCGAACGACCGAGGAGAGCCGCACCGCACCAAGAGTGGCCATGTGGGCCGTCTTGTCAAAATAAACAATGAATTTCGTCCTATACCGTTGTTGCTGCTGCTGCTGCTGCTGCTTCTGCTGCGGACAAGTGAAAGCAATAAGCTTTTGCACTGATAGTGCTCCACCGGCTGCACTTTGGCCGCACGTAGGAGCCACGACGGACATCAATTGCCGGCGACTTTCCGAACAAGTGCAAATAAAATAAACAAATCGGAAGGAAGGAGCCGTTCGCTACACACAAAGCGCGCCGGTTGTCCCGAACGCCTTTTTCCAAAAGCGAGACATCAATAGGTAGTTGCGACGCCGTAGTATTGGCAGTGGTAGTTGTTGAACCAAATCGACTTTAGAGAACCCCTCCAGAATACAATTTGTGTGGACGGCTTACCTATTGAAACTTACTGATTGCATCAGATAATAAGAAAACTTGCTTCATTCGAGGGGGGACAACAACGGACGGACGTAACGTTGTCTCCGGATTTGCGGAGAAATGGCAGCACCGACGCAAAATTGCCCACAGTTTTCGAGAGCAGACGAACGAACGGAACGGAGATGATAATAAACTATCTATTAATTTATTTTCAGGCGACCACGAGTACACTCGTAAAGCGGGAGTTATTAAAAACGGTGGGTGTCAATAAAATGTTTTATTTCCGTGGCGCTGGGCCCTTCGACGTCTCCGGCGCTGCTTTATTGCGCGCTTCGCACGCAAAAAGCTCGCACGCATTTTTCATCCGACGCTCGATGATTAAAAGCGCGCTGCGCTATCTCCGCGTAGCCATCGCCGGGGCTCCTCTTTGAAAACACAAGTGGACCCTTTGTTCGGACACGCATAATTAAAAGCAATAGAATTCATCATCATCGTCGTCGTCATCATCGTATATCGTGAACACGAAGCCGTTAGTAATTGAGTGCGACTAGCATGGTCTGGCTCGTAGATATAATAAGACCCATACACGTCTAGAACTTTATGCAGCCCTATTATTTATTCTAGCTCTAAAATAAACCCTCATCCGATGAGACCTGACGTGAAACAAATGCGCGTTTTATTTATTATTAGCTTGCGACTATCGCCGTTTTATTAAGAGCAACTTCAAACCCGACCGAAGCAAAACAAGACAAGACAATTGCTTTATGTGTCTGCGCTCTTTTAGATATGTACGTATTTACGTGCTTTCCAGTATGCTCGTGTGTGTTTTCCCCGCGCTGTTGTTTTTTTCATTTCGCTTTTTTCGGTCGCTTTTCTTTGGCACGAAAGACCTCTGTTATTACTTATTTCAAAAAATACAACCGCTCCCTATAAATAACATTGACGGCGCAAACCTGAGCGTTGTACGTACGCGAACATTCGATGCGTGCACAATTTTGCATACATCGGTTTTTTTCATTCGTTCGCGCGCGTCGTCGAAATAAAAATTACAAGCAAAATATTATTCCATCGGTAGTTCCATACGTTTCCTGCGGATCGATCATACAGCGCGAAGCACATTGAATGCAAAATAAAATGTCAAAGATTGTGTGTTTGGCGAATACACGCGCAACATTCTTTTTCCGCATCGGCCACTCGTTGCAACCAAATAGCTTGCCCGTCGTATGCACGCACATATAGTCATATAGTAGTAATCACCTATAATGCAGGAGCATTTTGAAAATCGCTCTTTAGCAGCTGAAAATTTCGCTTTGAACTTTTTCCGCAGAAAGGGAGCCGCCGCCGACGTCGGTACGAGAGGGAGAGAGAGAGAGAACGCTCCGAAGTGTATGTTGCGATGATAATAAACAGGTTGAATGGTGTGCTGTTGCTGCCGCCCGCGTTTCCTGTGTGCGAACGATTTTTCTATATCAGTAAATTTTCTATCGAAAACCGGCGCCCATTATGCATCACTGCAGTCCCCCCATTAAATCATTATGTTTCTCTCGCGCCCGCTTTTCTTTGACGCGATTTCGACAGCCATCGGCTCCTCTAAGTGGCGCATGCAGGGTAGCACTAACGAAAGAAAGACGAAAGAAAAAAAAAAAACGCAACGCAAACAATAGCTAGCGCACACTCGATGGAATAATCAAATTGTTCGGTAGCGATTTACTTTATGTGCACATATAAAATAAAGTTGCAATAAAGTATCGGATGCAATCGAAGTCAAAGAGAATTCCCTATTTAGGAATATTATTGTTCCGGGATAAATCCGACCTCGAGCATTCGTTACGAATAAACTTCTGAGGAAATTGATTGGGAAGGATTTGTTTTATGAAGAGGCGCTCTCCGATCAAACGTAATTTCCAATTTAATAATGCATCTCTGTACCATTACGTTTCTTAATTGTAAAGTACATTTACCGACTGTACCGCTTTCATTTTTTCCTTATAATATGCCATCAATTTTTAATGACTTTTTAAGAAAAATAATTTTAAAAAAATAACTGCAGAATGATTCGGTTGATTAAAGTCGACGTGCAGTTTTCAAACTGCTTAAATTTCCTGTAAAATAAAAAGTGACAACAATTTTCAGCAGAATATTTTTGCAATTTCAACAACTGTAAATATCATTTTCTTCTCTGCATTGTCACAATTTTAATATTATATTTTTCAGTTGAGTAAGAGCGTGCAGGCTCCAAAAAGTGCAAAATTGCATTTTCTCTAAAAAAAAAAAAAAAAAACAAACGTTGAAAGAAACAAGCTCATCCTGTGATTATAGAAGAACTGAAAAAGCTTTCATCGAATGCTCGCGCCTACTTAAAGATCTAATTAACAGACGCTTCGCTGTATATATAAACATCGGTTTGTCTTTGACAACGGCAAATCTAGATCCGCTTTTGATTCGATGATTATTGCTTTGTTCGCAGCGCACATTCACTGCGTGTACGAGTATATGTTTCGTTTAACGAGCGAATAATTAACAATCAATGTAACCGGTATTCGTTTGATGCACAAGCTGATTACCGAATGCGAGTACGTAATTGGCTGAAACGGGGGCGACGGAAAACATTTTTCCGGACACCGGCGAGGCCGTCAACGCAAACGCGCTCTGCTCTCGTCTCGTGTCCCCGATCGCATCGCATCGACTGAGGCCAAACGTTTTGTCGCACAAGCGGGCCAGAAAGGGTCAGCTAGCGGACCGAACACTCGTCCACTTTTCTAAAGAAGATTTCTCGAGCTCGCTTTCACCCCAATGTGTATTTAATCCCTTAAAGAGTCCTCCTTTTTGTATTTTTACTTTTGAATAAGCTCACATATTTTTTTTATTTTATAAATTTATGTGTTAAACACGCGCGAATTCCATTGAAATTTTATTATGTTTATTAGTATCAAAAAATATAATATATATATTTATATATGTAGTAAGAAAACCAAATGGGAAAGTTTGAAATTTTGTAGCTGCATATTTTCATTTGCAAGATTGGATACTTGTTGCGAGCAGAAGCGAAGAAGAAAAAAGGAAGGCGCGCAACTGGGGCAGTTTACAATGTCGCGTTGTTGTCGTGAGCGGGCAATATACACGTCAGAAAATTCAATTGCAAAGTTAGCGATAATTGAATATTTGGGGTCGCTGGGAGTGCCGCAGCGACGGCGACGGCGAAAGCACGCGACGTGGCTACTTAGAATTTCCCGCGGGATTAGTAAAATGTGCGCGAATACTTTAACCCTGCCGACGTGGGCGAATTTCGTGAGGGCACGTGCACCTCGTACACTTCTAATAGGATACAGATTAATAGTGGCAGTTCAAGGAAAGTTAATCCCTGCTGCAGTGCGCGATTAAAATTAATGAACTTCGGATCTAAATATGACCGCACGATCCTCCTAAGTGGTCGCACGCAATTATTATTAATGATTTACGTGGCTTAATTATCGATCTCGGTTATTGATTGCAACCCCGCGCGCTCACACTTTTCCATAACCAAGCAAGCAGGCGCAAGTAAGTCGAAGTGTAATGCTCTGGGGTGATAATTTACTTCGCTCCTCGAACGTTTCATGCTAATGAGTTATATTGATAACTTATTGCCGAACTTCGACTTAGTACTACAACTGTATTTGCGAACTGTATGATATAAGTGGGCTTTAAGTTTTCGCAATTTTGGTTTAATTAACAACTAGCGATTCCCTCACGGGACACTTATCATTGCGAAATAGGTAATTCGCAAGCGACATCTAAAATGAACATTCGAGCTGCGCACACGTAACGAGCGAAGACTTTGACGATACTACCACTCAAACTTCCGTTTTCGTCATCGAAAAAAGCAGACCTTTATTTTTATTTCAAAAAAAAAAAAAAAAATGCGAATTGCAACAAAATTTTACAATATTTTCTCCATAAACGCCAGAGCGAACTTTGTTAAAAAACCGTCAAAGCCAAGAAACTTTTATTGTCTACCGTCTATATGCGACGATGGCGATTTATCAAGCGCGAATCGAGCGAAACGTCGCGCGAATTTATTATACGACGATTATGTGCAAAACTGAAGTTTTCGTTTCCTTTGTTGCGCCACTCTAGTAAGCATAACTGCAACTACGTACCGTTTCGAGCATCGTTTCGCGGAGAGTCCATTGTAGCGAAATAAATAAATCCGGAAGCGTGTTTCGCTTAAACCGATCGTTCTGTACCCACTAAGATAGCGCTACGTCGATTTTATTGTCTAGTCTAGGCACTTGCGACAGATGAATAGTTAACGCAATCGGCGGCGGCGAGCAAACAGGATATACAGTCTCTTCGACGCTCGCGAATCGCATTTTGAAGTCGATTGAAGATTCGCTCTCGAACAGTGTTTGCGCCCCCGCTGGGGCACAATCAAACGAAATCTATTAGGTTACCAAAACGTTAATTTAAACATTCCGACGACTAATTCGCGCTGCATGCTAAATCTGAGCAAATGCCCCCAATGAAATACGAAGATCGGCTAAGTTTTATTAAAAAAAAAATAAATAAGAAAATCATTCGACGGCAATTACGCGTTGCTATAAGGAGTATACATGAGACGATGCGTGTTAAGTGACTGACGAACGAATTGCTGTTAATTGCGTGGGCGTCTACGCGATCAAACGAAACGTCGCAAGATGAATTCGGTAATTAAATTGTTCGGAATGAAACAGGTGCAAAAAGTGCGTTTGCCTATAAATCAGAACGCGTTCGGTGCCCTAATTCGCACGATGCGATGCGCCTTTTGAGAAAAAACGACGAAGAGGAGAGAAATACGCCGGCGAATAATGAATAAACAGCGTTTAAAAAAACTCATTAATTTTATAATAGCGTGTATGATGTATAAGAGGTATTTTTTCAAAGGGACTACGGTGCTGTAACTAGGTGCGAAATAGTGAATTTTTTAAATACGTAATGACGAAGATAGGCTGATGGCATATATTAATAATTGAATTTCTTCCGCGACGCTGCTCGCACCAGTACCTATACCTACGTTGCATCAGCTGTACACTGTTCTCTTTTTCCAATTAATGTCCTCTTGCATTGTTGCCTCGATTAATTAGTCGACAAGCAAACATTTATTAGAAGTTTTGCATCGGGTATATCGGGGCACTGTTCGATTGCGCGCAAACGAATGCAATTTCCGCAAGCGAACTGCAGCCGTTCTTGTTCCGCGTCCGTTTTCGTTCAGTTGCAATTTACGCGAAAAAATTTATTTGCTTAATTACTGAAAAC
Organism: Holobus sp. GC000080; assembly: GCA_030556065.1. Taxonomy (NCBI): domain Eukaryota; kingdom Metazoa; phylum Arthropoda; class Insecta; order Coleoptera; family Staphylinidae; genus Holobus; species Holobus sp. GC000080. Next base: position 62,611 of record JASKGO010001865.1, read on the forward strand.
AAGAGCGGGTTTTCTTTTGAAACGGATATTCATTTGCGCAGCATTTTTACTTTTACGAATAGATGTTCATAGTGAAAGGATTATAAAATATGAATGGAAAAACTCTCTGAAAGTTCTGTTTAATTATTAATTATTAAAAAAATATAATTTTATATTTATACATACATGCAAACAAGCTTTCGTTTTCTTGAATTTATTATCATTTAAAAAATGCAAATTACTAAATGATAATGCAGCTAATGGATTTTTCAAACAAAGCATATTTTTAACAAATATTTTCCATTACGAAAAACCGAAGCTTTTTGTAAATGGCCGATTGAACGAGTACTATATTTATCGGTTGACCAATGAATTGTTTTGCAAATTTCATAAAATAATAATGACACCATTGAGTGCCGAGCAGGAAATAAACTGTTTTATTAAGCGTCAATATAAATGCGATTACTTGCGTAAAGCTTTCGATAGGGCGATCGCGCCTTCTGTACCGAGAGCATATACATCAAAAACTAAAATAATTAATTTCGAAAAGTTTGCAAGTCAATGTGGCAAAGTGCGAGGGACAGCGCCGTGATTATTATTTATAGGCCTTTTGAGCTTTCGGCGAGCGTGCATGCAAACAGTGGAGCTGGCCGGCCATCCTGTGGGACCGCGAAACGGCGCCTTCAGCGAAAGTTTCGCGCGGGCGGCGATTGTTTTAAAATTCAAATTTTTCAAATAAATAACGGGAGCGCGCGCGGGGCGTCCCGTAAGTGGAAAATCCTGTAAAATCAAAGCTACGACCGCGGCCGTCCGCCGTCCGCCCTCCGCCACCGCGCGCCGATTACTCACAGGGCGTTAATTAATGAGCGCGTTCAGGTGTATCGCGACACGTGCGTCGCCACCGACAAAACGCCAGCGAAAACTTTTTTTTTTCGCGCGCGGCGCTCTTCCGCGACTCCGTCGAAAACGTCATTGTGAAAGCGCACGTCACGGCAACAGACACAATACGTTCTAGCGGCTTTGTACACGCGGTTACCGCAGCTTTGATTTACAATCTGCGCGCGGGAGGAGCACAAAACCATTAAAAATAGCACACGCACATTCGCACACACACACACACACACATACAGGAAGGAAAAAGCTGCACTTGCTGACACGCGAAACGAGGAGGGTGGCGGTGAACGAGTGGAATGAAAATGGAAATTTCCTTGCTGCCGGAAAAATGCGCGGTGTGAAACAACGCGGAATCAAGAGAGCGCGAAAAACGCAGCGGCGCTAATTAAAAGTGATAATTACGTAATACGGAATAGAATATAGCGCGGACGCATTTATACACACGGAAAAACGCGCGCGCAAATTTCGAGAGCCGCGACTGCAGCACACGCTCGTTAATGCGGGGGACTGAAATACAATCCGGCGGCGACTCGTATTTTGTTTACATAAATTGCCCAGCCAAATAAATTGAACGGAATTAAAAGTTTCTTCTTAACAAAACACAACTTTCCGTTAACTACAAGGGGTTTCGTTATAAGTTTAAAGAGTAGACTAGATATTTGCGGAAGCGACACCCTCTGTATTTGCTTGAAAGTTTTCCCTTTAGTAAAGTTCCGGATAATGTTGTAATTTTATTTTAAATAATAAAAAAAAGTTCAATGCTTTGAATAAACGACGAGAAAAATGAATTAATGTAAAATTCTCACCCTGTGTGCAATTTCAAGTGCAGCAGGTACGTTTTTAACGTTACACGAATCAAAAAAAAAACGAATAATCAGCGAACGAAACGAAACACACAAAAAAAAAACAATTAAGTTTCGTCCGGACTACGGTTTTCTCGTTTTGTTTAAGTCATTAGCGTTATTGCATTAATATTTTTCGCCGAGTGCAACGAGCTTAAGTAATTGTCTTCTTGTTCTTTGTTCCAGGTACGAAACTTTAATATCCAGGATTAAGGCAGAGCATTTTGCTTGGAGAAGGGCTTTGTACCATTCACCCGATCCTCTCCGTCCCCGACGCTCGCCGGTCGCAGAAGCGAAAACCGCCGCAATGAAAGAAACAAGCGACATGCAAGAATTACGCAATGCTTAGCGTCCCTAATTCGGTCGTACAGAGTGCACCGTACGTATTATATGTGACGGCAAAAAGCGGAAATGCAGAAATTCGGGGTCCCGGGCGAAATGTGTCCCGCCAACCCCCGGAACATGTGTTCCGTGGTAGTGGTTAACATGTTGTCCGCGCCCATTGCCGGCATATGTATTCGGATGCACACACTGACTGGGTTTCTCTTTCTCTGCCCTGTACTTATGTGGCCCCGTCCACCACGGTCAGCGGTGACTAATCCCTTTGACGGCACTTCTTGGTATAGTATATGAGCAGGCCAGCCGGGGTGGAAAGCTGGCGAACATGTGTTGTTTCACCAAGATCGAAACCGAAACAACCCCGAGTTGTAAGCGCGACCGACCTACTATTATACCGTCCTGTTAAAATAACTTTGTTGTTGTTAACTAACAAGTAACGGGCAAATTTCTATGATAAATTACTGCTCGTCGTCCATTAACCAGAGCCGAGCGAGACAGACGCCAAGTTGAACTTGAACCGTACCGTCTTTAGCCCGAACATCATATCCTCGCAACCCTCTTGTGCAACTTTTTCACTCAAAAATACGAACTTGCCAACTTTAGAGGGTGCACGTACGCAATACCATTGAGAACTGTGCGCCTAAATGCTTGTTAGCTTACAAAATTGGCATTTTTAAAAAGATCACATTTTCCATCATTCCAAAAATGAAAAAAAAAAACGAACGCAGCCACAAAAAGTGAACCTTTTTGGAAGCGGCATAATTATTACTCCTTATTGCCGTCTATAAATAACCTATTTACCGCAGTTACCCCTAGAAATATTCCGAGGAAAATTTTTTGAAAGTATAATAATAAAATAAAAGTGTGAGCGTTATAGGTTTAGCATAATAGGGTAGAGCACACGTTACAGATAAGTTGGAAGCTTAATATTTACGCACAGGCAAGACGGGTGGCAATATGAAATTGGAGCTTTAACATGTGACAAGGTGCAGGTGGATTTACACACAAAATATGTGCCCGCGGCGGCATTAAGAACGCAGAAAAGTAGATGTGTGCCTCTAGTTTGCATTGCAAATTGCATCGCCGCGTATATACAAGAAGAGAGGCGCAATACTTACGCCGCGGCACGATATATATTACGCGCAATCTGCATATACACACGTACACAAAACGACTAATAAAGTAAGTGGCTCGTCGCGACGCGTCTCAACTGCACCTTGTCCCGTGCCTGCGCCTTTCCGGATGGCTCGCTCCGGTCGTCGTCCTGCAACTCGCCGAAAATTGCGGAACACTACCAGCCGCATACAGTTTTCGTTGTTCGTTTCGCGCAAACTTCCATAATAAAAACGAATTAAAATGTTTATAGCGGCCCGCCCTTCATTAATTCCTCACTATCGCCATTAGGAGCGTTCGTTTCGCGAACAGCAGCGGCGTTGCGGTCTCGTCCGTTATATTACGCTGTCCGAGGCAATTTTGCTCTCTTCCGATTCGGAAGCAGTACAAATGCGCAATTTATGCCCGGTCGCATTTTCATCAAATGCTTCAGCATGTGCACCTGGTCATACAGAGGCTGCATTGTCTTCCGTCTCGCCGAAAGAAACGGAAGAGTGCGCCCGATTATTGCCTGTGTGTGTGTCCATTCTCGCGTACGTGTTTGCGTGTGTGTATGTGTGTACTTTGAGTAAAATACGCGTCTGGTTATTTGCGTCGCGACGGCAAATAAGGCACAATAAGAAGTGGCCAACGGAGCGGCGCATCAGCGGAACGATATGCCCGTCTGCCATCGGAGTGCATTGCATTCACGTATTGTCAAAAGTGCGACACAAATATATTATTGCAGCAGACGGTTTAACCGTTTCGCCCTTAACATGCGACGTTCTTTATTGGTTTCCCGGAATGCCGAGACGGCAGCGAAAAAAATGCGCTCGCTTAAGTCGATACGTTCTTAAAATTGCGCCCAAAAATATACTGTAAATGCGGACGCGTCTTTTTAATACAGGATATCAGACGGCTCTTTGTTCGCGCGTCCCGAGCCAATCTGCTTAAGTTACGAGAGAGAAAAAGTGCAAGTGATGGTAAGTACTTACATTGGTAATCCCCGGTGGAAACCCGATCCTTGACGGTTAATCCTTTTCAGGACAGGGCACTCGCAACGCGATTTTAACACTTCGCGATGACACTTTTTACACCAAAAAAAAAAACCGACACAGAAAAAAAAAGTTCAAAACGAAACTGCCCTATCTGCGAATTAAATGTAACGACACGATGGTCTTATCACTCGCGAAACGTATCCGTATGTCGCGGCAAGTGAACTCACTCCCTGCGTTGGCGCCCTTCAGCATCTCTTGGTTTCCTTCAGTTCCTGTACACAAAAATCAAAATCCAATTTAAGTTTTTAATGAAAAGCGTTTTCTAATTTAACTGCTGCCAGTTTTGTTTTTGAACTGACATGAGGGCTTAGTGTGAGTCCAAAACTAATTTTATTATATCCGCAACTAAGCAAAATAAAAAATATCGCAATTGTTTTAATTACTTTATAAGCGCGCTTTTGATTTCAGCTCAACTTGTAAATTTGGTTGAAAAAAAAAAGTATAGCAAAGCATATCACAATATACATTTAAAAAGGAAAACTTACATTAATCCGTAATTAAAACTTCATACATTAATGTACTTTCCATAAGCTGCAACAAAAATAACATAGATTAAATAAGTTTGAATTATTAAACCATGGGACAAATTAAAAGCATTCGCCACATCTAATTTTCAATTTCTACTCATATGTGATTATTTTTAAACATAATTATACAATTATTCGCAAATATCGACAATTTATTCAACAGATATTAGCGACGGTCGACAAATAAATAATTCGTCTCATTCACTAAACAACTTATTGTTAAAATTGAAAATTATTACACATAATGCTTTGGAAATAAAGGAAGGTTTATTTCATACTACAGCATGCAACATCTTTTGTAAATATTTTCGTTTATATTTCATGCCCGCGCTTCGGCCGAACGCGTGATCAAACAAGGCGAGTGCAAATGCATTAATTCCAACCTCAAATATAAACGCAAATTATCTTAAGCCGATTAACAAG
>JASKGO010001868.1:0-12396 GCA_030556065.1 Holobus sp. GC000080
ATAAAATTTTTCTATTTTATTCTTTATTAAATAAAATTAAAATTTTATTTTTACCGCTTTTATTTTCCGCGTAATTTAAGAATTTCCACTTGGACTACAACTCAACCACGTGGAAAACCGCCCGTAACTTTCATAAAAATTAATAAATTTCAATAAAACTCGGCACAATAATAGTTTATAATACAGTTATTAAAAATCTATATACATTTTATTTATAACTTTATTTCAAAAAAATATATAGAGCATTTTCTTATTTTCTTAGAGTAACCGTGGAAAACTGCTTATAACTTCACTAATCCTTAACCAATTTTCACCAAAATTTCTACAAAAATTTCCAATTAGCTAATTCTTAAAATTCAGATTGTTTTAATTAAATATCTAATTTTTTTTTTAAAGTTACTGAGGAATTTCTAAATTCCAAGCATAATTTAAATAACAAAATTTGCTTGTTTCAGATTGAAAACCGCTTACCATCGATGGATATCTACCATCAGCAGCGCGTTTCCGGTTATTATACCTCCAGCCAGTCCAGTTTAACATCTCCGCAAGGGTCCCGTCTGCCGGGGCCCTTACTGGGCAAATGCATCCAAAGTTTACGTAAACAGTCCGACCGGCAACTGATCAAATGCGTGCAGGACAATTCGAAGAGCCGCAAATCCTACTTCATCAAGCCGCCATTAAAAGCTCTCAGTTTGTTCTTTTCCGATTTGAAAACGGAACACGAATACAGATCGAATGTGCATTCGATGCACGAACAACACGAATCGATTCCCACATTGGCAGACACCAGATTAAACACTTATTTCGACGTGTTTATCTCCGCTCTGGTCTTTTTCATCGTATCTTTTTGCTTGTTTCTAACTGCCGCGGCCTCCACTGTGTGGCTCTGTACGTTTTTCCTATTTCTAGCCGTGCAGACCATGGCCATAGCATTGTGTTTTCCAAAAACAGGCATTTACTGCAACTTCCTGTCGGGCTGGTACCGATGGAACGCCTTCGGCGGCATTCTGGTCAGCTTGCCCCTCATCGCAATCCTGATCAATTTGAAAATTCCTCAGTCCATTAACGGCGAAACCTATGCGTACTTGCTGTTCGTGGGCATGGTGCATTTCTGCAATTTCACCCAATTGAATTGCTGGATGAAGAATTTGTGTGCCACATTTTACTGCGCCATTTTCACAACCTTTCTAATGTCCGATGTAACTCACCAGAAGTCGCAAAATTTCCAATTACTGCTGCACATCTTTTTGCTGTTAATTTTGGTGTGGATCCTCAATAGGGAGTTTGAAATTTGCTACCGTTTGAGTTTCCACACGAATTTGGCGGCCAACAAGGACCGCTTTCGCGTGCAAAGCCTGAAGAACCAAGCGGATTGGCTCATCTACAATATTGTGCCGGAGCACGTGGCGGATCAGCTGAAGAAGAACGCCAAGTACTCGGAAAATTTCAAAAATGTCGCTATAATTTTCGCGAGCATCGTTAACTTTAACGAGATGTACGACGAAAGTTACTTGGGTGGCAAAGAGTTTTTGAGAGTCTTGAACGAACTGATCGGAGACTTTGATGAATTGCTAACGTTGCCGCAGTTCCGTTGCGTGGAGAAGATCAAAACCATCGGAAGTACCTTTATGGCAGCCAGCGGTTTGAATTCCAAGATGCGCGCGGAGCAATCCGACGAAAACGAGCATCTTTATGTGCTGATGGAGTTCGCCATTGCCATGCAGAAAGTTGTGGAGAACTTTAACAGAAATCTGCTGGAGTTTAATCTTATTCTGCGAATCGGATATTACTTTGGCGACGTCACTGCTGCCGTCATTGGGAAAACCAAGCTGTATTACGATATTTGGGGGGATGCTGTTAATGTCGCTTCGAGGATGGACTCGACTGGCGTTAATGGGCACATTCAGACTGGGGAACATTGCCTTGAAATTCTTAGCAAAAAATACGAATTCGAGCCGAGAGGTTCGGTCTACGTTAAGGGAAAAGACGATATGAATTGTTATCTCTACAGGAGGCGGTTGTCTTCCTCGCATGATGACGATGTCATTGTTTGATTAAAAGATTTATGAGATTAGCGATGAAATAGATTTTAAAATTGGTGAAATTTTACAATCAGCAGTTCTGTGGAAATTCTACTTGTTTTTCTTTTCGAAACAAAAGTTTCAAGTTTGTTGCCAAGTAACGCAATTTTTTGAATTTCCATGGAAAATCTGATTATTAAAAAACTTTTATCCTAAAAACTATATTGATTAGTTAGTCCATAAGTTTTATGGACAGCTGATCTTCTTCTATTCATAAAAATTACAAATTAAACAAAATAAAATAATTTTCTACTAAAATTAAATATTTAAACTATTTAAAAAAAAAAAATAAGAAATAGTCAAAATAGAAAAATGCCTTGGAAATTCAACAGAAACATCAATTTAAATTTTAAAATTAGAAAAAACCAATGGAAATATATATAAAAAAAAAACTTAAAATTAATTTTAAAAATTCAATTAATTATAAATGATACACAAAAGACAAAAATTTAAAATGTATTGTGTGATAGAACAATTTTCTGGCCGAAATTCCTCAGAAAAAGTAATTGAAACTAAAAAAAAAAAACAGTAAAGTGCCGCAAAACAAAAACAAAGAAAACCGAAACTTCTAAAGTCTTATTTTTAAGACACCGAAAGAAAACAACGACTATAGAAACTTTTGCAAATTTAAAAACTAAAAAAAAAAAACAAAGAAATAGTTTTTTTATTACAAAGACTGCAAATTATTATTGCAAAAAAAAATTAGAAACAATTTGTACTCAGCCGATATATAAAATATACAATTTGTAAATATTTAAATATTTAGACCAAAAAAACAGAGGACCACTACAATTTTCCCTTATGAAGATATGAAGAAAAATACGATGAGAAACTAAAAATTAATATAAATTTAGTGATGAAGAAAAAAAAATGAGAAAAAACAAATTTAAAATTTATTGCAAATTGTTGGTGAAATTGTAATAATATTGTATTTAGAAAGACAAACTTAGAACTTATAAATTAACAACCTAAAGACAACCTAAAAAAAATTGTAATTTAAGTAATTAATTACCAAAGATTTTATGCATTTCTAATTAGAGCATTTTCAATATACAATTGTAAATATTATTATTATTATTATTATAACATATATTTAAATTAATAACAATTATTTTTTTATTTGTTTATATTAATTTAATTTAATTTTTGTAAATATTTTCTGTAAAATTTGTTGTTGTTTTTTTTTTAATTGTTGTTTAACAGAAGTGCCTTGTGTAAAGTTATTAATTTCTGTTCACTACAATAAAAAAAGGAAACTCCTTAATTGTAAAATATATTATTTAAAATTTAAATAACTCTTCACAGTTTCAATAAATGGTAATAAAAAACATAAAAAAAAAAGTTATTTTCTTGAATCGATTTAATTGATTTGTAAAAACGCAAAAAGTTATAAAAAATCCGCTCTATTTAGGAAAATCCTCGGGAAAATCGATCAATATAGATTTAGGGGATGTTATGCGCAGTCGTCCTCAGCATTATCCTGGCCGAAGGACAAAAGCAGAGGGCGTTCGAAGCAAACACAACAAATTTCCATCGTCGAGAGCAGAAGGAAAGAGAGGCAAGTGAGGAAATCAAGTGGTTTAGTCATTACACAGTACACAGTACAAATCTAAATTTAGTGAAATTCGTGCTGGAAATTCGTTTAATAAAATGTTTCACTTCTTTGTTTAACGAACAATTAGAATACTATTAAAAATTACTTAAAATTTAAAACGATTTAGTTGATAAAGACATAAATTAAAAATTATTTAGACAACGACCACAGTAAGTATACAGTTTTTTATTATTTTTTGCTTTGCTTTCTTTCTTCTTGTTGTTAAAAAAAGATAATTATTTATTGTTATTTTTTCTTGAAATTTGATTTTTAATGAAAATGCTTAAAAGGTCGTGGATCTGATGAATCTATTTTCATGTCTACTGTAAATTATTTTCCGGTATTGATTTTCGAAAAAGCAACGAAATATCAATTCAGTGACCTTTACGATTTATTATTTCATTAGCAACTAGCAACCAATTAATTTGCTATTGATTTCTTTACTTACTTCTATTCTCTAGATGTTTATATCCGTAGTTAAGGAAATTTGCTAAGCATTTGAGGATTTTCTTTTGTAATGGAAAATAATGTTACGGGGAAAATCAATGGCTAATTGATTGTTTTCTCTGGCTCTGTGTTTATTTTATGGCTTGTTTTCGAATTGATTAATTACGTAAATTATATTTGTAAATTCTTTTAAAAGCTTTTTACTAGTAAACAGGATATAAATAATTTAAGTTTGGTTAATTTAATCATTAAATTTAATGTTAAATTTAGTAAATTAGGTCGTTTTTCAAGCGTCTAAATGAATAATTTTTTTTTTAATTTAAAAGCGGACTATTTTCCTTTTATTTTATTTATTAATAAAAAAAAATATATTTATTAAAATGAAAATTACCCTGTATTTTTATTTAGTTACTTGGTATTATTTAAAGTATTCTTAAAAAGATTTAGTTTTATTTTTCGCGAAATTATAAGCAATTTTCCAAGAAATAAAAATTTTATTTTATTTAAATTTCATGGCTACACTTTTTTATTTTCAATTTATTTATTATTTTTATTATTCAATTTATTAAAATTGAAAAAATTAAAATTTATGAACTGTAAATTACTAATTAATTTGAATTAATTATTGATAAACTAAAATTATCCTCACTTTCATGAGAGTTTATTAATTTTTCCAAAAGTTATGAAGAATTTTCCATGAGATGTAATTTGCGAAAAAATGGAAATTCAAAAATTCAAAAGATTTTCAATAAACCAATTGAAATTATGAAACTAATTACGTATAATTAATTAACAAATAAACAATATTTATTTTTTTCTTGCAACCAATTTTAAAAAAAATCATAAAAACAATTTTTTTTTATATTTATAGCTTTAGGAAATAACTTTTAATTGCAACAAAAAACAAAAAAAAAAGAAAAAGAAAACTCCACCTTTATAAATTGTAAATTAAAAGCTATAAATAATTAATTGTTATTGATTTGGAAATTATCCTGATGTAATTACTAATTTCCCAAAGGAAGAATCAATTTCTAATTTATTTTCTAAAACCAATTTTTTCTGCAATTTTTTTTTCTAATTCTCTAGAAAATAATAAAAGTAATCAATAAAAAAAAATTCCAATTGATTTAGTAACTGCAAGCGATTGTTTAAAAAAAAAAAAAAATGTTGCTATCAACAATTTCAAACATTCAATGGCAGAGTGAAAGAGCAGAGAGTTTGGGCTGACTGACTGACCAATGGAGGCCGGTCGATTTAAATTTAAAACTACATGCTACTAGCTACTACTGTGTACAAATGAAGGCTGTTAAAGTGGAACGCACTTTAGATTTGCACACATAATGTACACTGTGAATGAATGAGAACATAAGTGAGAGCTCGTATTTTGTTGATAAATAATTATTTGTTGCTACCTCCTCGATCTGAACCGTTACTAACCAGTCGCTCGCTTGCTAACTGACCAAACAGTACGCGATTTCACTGCAATTTACTATAAAACTTTTGTTAAAGTTTCGTTTTTGGTAATTATTTTGTGCATTATTGAAAAATGAACAGCAAAAAACATAGTAAACGTACAAAAAGTAAGTTTTTTTGTTGTTTTTAAATACTTTTTTATTGTTTAAAATTTTTGTTAAAAGTTTTTGGGACTGTAATAGTTTAAAATTTATTTTTGCACAGGAAAATTAACTGAAATTCAATAAAAATTAAATAAAATGAAAATAATTTTTGACTACTTTTTATGTCGTTTTAATTTTTATCATTTACGTGATGTTGTAATTAATTTTTAATCACTGTTGTGCATCTATCTATTTTTTTACAACAATAACAACCTTGAACTTTGCTTTAAATAAATCTTTTGTGAATTTTCCACAGCATAAAATGCAAACTTTATGTTGTTTGTTAGTTAAAATTCAATTGCAAATCATTTAACTTACAAAATAACAAAAAATAATTAATTAATTAATTAATTTAAAGAAAAAATGCTAATTTACAAAATTAAAAATTAAATTCAAAGAAATTCAATTAGAAAAAAAAAGTATATATAAAGTGAAATTAAAACCGTCAATAAAACGTCAATTTTTAATTTAAAAAACTCCTTAAAAATTCCATTTTAGCATTTGGAATCTTTGCAAAATATATTAAAAAAAAAAATAAATAAAAGAAAATCTATTTTTTCCCTTGCAGGAAAACAAAAGCGAAAAATGATGCTAGGAGACTATGAAGACGACTGTTCTTCATCCTCTTCGTCGTCCTCTGGATGCGAACTAACTCCTCGTAAGCGAGGCACGGCAACAGCTGCCAATAGTCCTGCAGGACAACAGCAAAATGCATCGATCCTGTCGTCTCTTCGCAGCGTCCTCATTGTCGTCAGCACAGCGTTGATTTGTTTTGCAGCTGCTAGGAATTCCATCACTTGGTTTGCTCTTCTTTTTAATTTTATTAGTGTTTTCTAATTATTTGATTAATTAATTTTTAAAATTTTTAATTGAAGGCACTGCCAGCGATTCTGGGGCGCTTCCGGCGACTTCTGGCAAGCGCAATGGGACAAATTTCTGGACACTTTCGGTGAAGATCCGTTCTACGTGTGGGTGGTGGGCACCACGGTCCTCACGGCCGGCGTCTACTGGATCTTCGGAGGAATCTATACCATCTTGGATTTGACCAATAAACCGGCCGCTTTAAGGCGCTACAAAATCCAACCAGGAACCAACGAACCTGTCGATACTAAAAGATTACTTAAAGTAAATCTAATTTTTCACTTTTCTTCTTTTCAAAATTACTATCTTTATTTTTCTTTAAATATTTATTTTAAATAATAAATTACGACTTTTTTAAATTTTTGTGTTTTAGGTGATTTGGTGTGTACTAATTAATCAATTTGTGGTGGCTTTGCCTCTAAGCTGCGTCATTTACTTCTTCATGCAATACCGGGGTTTCCCTCCGCTGAGGGAACTGCCCACTTTCCACTGGGTCCTTTTGGAATTAGCTGTCCACATTATCATGGAAGAAATTGGTTTTTACTATTCGCACAGGTAAATTTTTTTTTAAAGAAATTTATTAATATATTAATTAAAAATATATAAAAATATAAAATAAATTTTAGATTGCTGCATCATAAATATTTCTACAAGCATATTCATAAGCAGCATCACGAATGGACCGCTCCGATTGCAGTGACGGCCATTTACTGCCATCCGCTGGAGCACATCTTCTCCAATCTGCTGCCCCCGGCTTTGGGGGTCTTCATAATGGGGTCGCATGTGGCCACAGCTTATCTATGGTTCTCCCTGGCCATCCTATCCACACTTAATGCACATTCCGGATATCACTTGCCGTTTTTCCCGTCGCCCGAAGCGCACGATTTTCATCATTTCAAGTAAGTTGCCCTCTTTTTTCACTATTAAATTGCATGTTTTATATATGTAAAAAAAAACCTAAATAAATTGCAATTGGCAAAACAGAATTAATTTTGCTAGGTGTGCAAAAAGTTTCATTATGATTTGTTTATTTTTCAACAAGTTTTAAACAATTTTCCGCGTTATTTCGCTGCTTCTGTAAAAGCGCGCTTGAGCTGGCGCTAACATCGACAGCGCAACGTTAGCGAGGCGCGCGACCGGTCTATAAGCACAGCGCGTCGCTCGTGGTAGAGACCGACTGCTGGCGGGTCTAACGTTAGCGCGTAACGTGCTTGTTGGCTTGTCCTTAATTTACTGGTGGATGCAAAAAGTAAAATTCTTTTAAATTATTTAAATAGCTGGATAATTTGTCTTCTAAATAGTTTTTAAATTTTTGCTCTAGAGTAATTAGTTCAAGAGTTATTAATTATTTTCTGATCGTCCGTCATTAGGAGTTTAGCAATAAAAAGTCCTCTTAGTTATTTGCTTATAAAATCTAAAAGAATACACTAATCTTATTGATATTTTCATTTAATTATTGCTAAATAGATTGCCTTTAATTATCTAAAACAAATTTTTAATTTAAACATTTTTTTGATAATATACAAGGAAATTAATTTTGGGGTAGTTTTGACGGACGCAAACATCAACAGTGCAACGTTAGCGAGGCGCGCGACCGGCCCACAAGCAGAGCGCGTCGCTCGTTGTAGAGACCGACTGCTGGCGGGTCTAACGTTAGCGCGTAACGTGCTTGTTGGCTTGTCCTTAATTTACTGGTGGATGCAAAAAGTAAAATTCTTTTAAATTAATTAAATAGCTGGATCATTTGTATTCTAAATAGTTTTTAAATTTTTGCTCTAGAGTAATTAGATCAAGAGTTATTAATTATTTTCTGATCGTCCGTCATTAGGAGTTTAGCAATAAAAAGTCCTCTTAGTTATTTGCTTATAAAATCTAAAAGAATACACCAATCTTATTGATTTTTTCATTTAATTGTTGCTAAATAGATTGCCTTTAATTATCTAAAACAAATTTTTAATTTAGACATTTTTTTGATAGCATACCAGGAAATTTATTTAGGGGTAGTATTAACGGACTCAAATATCAACAGCGCAACGTTAGCGAGGCGCGCGACCGAACTATAAGCAGAGCGCGTCGAGTGTGATAGAGACCGAGTGCTGGCGAATCTAACGTTAGCGCGTGACGTAGTTTTTCTGCTTAAGTTGCCCCATAACTAGTGCGAACTAATTTGCCCATAAAATCTATACCACTTGACCAATCTTAATGATTTCACCACTAAATTATAGCCAATTAAATTATCGTTAATCTGATTGATTTATTTTAAGTTTTTATATATTTTTTAATATTTATTTTAACAAAGCAAAAATATTTAATTTTCAGATTCAACAATTGCTTCGGCGTTTTGGGCGTAATGGACCGAATCCATGGAACGGACGCCACATTCCGGACGACCAGGGCCTACAATCGTCACATAATGATGCTGAGCTTCATCCCGCCCCGCGAGGCGTTTCCGGATCCGAAGACTTGCAAGCACAAAATGGGCAAATCGACAGCAGCAGCCAATGCCTAAAAAAATACTTTGCCAACAATTAAATAATAATAATAATAATAATAATACTAATATAAAATAAAATAAGTAATGAGATATTCTTTAATAGTAGAGCAAGAGCGGTTTTATACGGTTTATTGTTTTTATTGACAAAATTAAGAAAAAAAAATAATACTAAAAAAAGAAACCCCATTTGGGACTTGGGGCTTGGGGCCGCTATCAAAAAAAATCATTCAATATGCGTGTTATATTTCAAAATATCTAATTAACCAACTACTCTCAGATGATACCAAATGATGATTAAAGAAAAGCCAGTTAATTATAAATTACGATAATTAATGATATTATTGTATAAGTAAGAGTAATGTGTGCGAGTCAAAGAAGCGATTTTATCGTTTTGACCCCGACTGATTTCAAATTAAATAAACAAAAACAAAAAAACAAAAAACAAAGTAACAACTAAACAAGTAAACTAAACAAATACTGTGTGATTATTCGATTGTGATTATTGCATAATGAAAAATGCTAAAATGATAAGATGCTGGTGATGATGATAATTTATATACTTATATTTGTAAATATATTTACAGTAGTACATATAAAAAAGCGGTATATAATGGTTGTTTTAAAGGGAAAGAGGGTGCAAATTGAGAAATAAAAAATTCAATATATTTTTTTCTTTAATTTCTTGTCATAATAGCAATTATTATATCGATTTAAAGCTATTAATAATATTCTTTAAGAAGATAAATGAGCGAGAAAATTATTTATATCTTATTAGTTATAGTGTCACTTCTCTATTTTATTGTAGATTTATTCATTAAGTGATTAATAATTAAGATATACAAAGTATGTGCAATGTTAAGTGTCATTAAAATAAATAATTGAAAAAATAATGGAAGAAATGTTTCTTTTTTTTTTAATTCAAAATTTCACATTTCCATTGAACCATTTATTTATTTTATATTTTTATACATAAAATATTTTTTACAAGAAAAACATCTTTCTTTTCAATACATTCCTTTAATTTTTTTCTATTTTTTTTTTAAGTTTTAGCAGCTTAGCTTTTAGTTTTACATTTATTTCTCTTATTTTTACATTTATAATATTTTAAACAGGTATAGAAAGATTAATATATCACAATTATTTTCTGGCTAAGCAGAAACATTTATTATTTATTGTACAAAACATAAATGTTATGTTTTGATATAATTAATTACTAATTAGGTCGCTTCTAATATGAAAAATGACGGAAGAAATTCAAAAATACTTTTTTACTTAAAATAATAATTAATTAATTAAATTAAAATATTAAATACTAAAATTACTTTTTTTAATAATTTTTTTCTTGGAAAATATAAAAAAAAACCTTTGAAAAACGCCCTATAAAATGGTCTTATAATAGAATAAAATAATCAAATAAACTTTATTTTACAAACAAATTAATTATTTATAATTGTGCCTAATTATAAATTGGTAGAAATTTCTTTGAGCAAGTTATAAAATGATTTTCTCTTTTTAAAATAACGAGAAAATTTAATAGAAATGACCTATAAACGCAAAAAAAAACAAACAGAAAAAAAAAAATGAGAAAACGGCCATTCTGTACAATATGAAAATATCTGTAAAATAGAAAATAGAAAATAGTTGTTCGACTCGTTGTCACGGTAATTTTAATATACTATGCCCTAATTCGCATTCACTGTACGATTTTCTGCACGTAGACCCGGACTTCAGTGTGTGGCGCTTCTGGGTCAAAGACCACTTTTCCATTTTCCAAATGCTCGCAATACTTTAAGCTGTAAATGCATTCGAAACCCAGTCGGGCAATTGCCTTGGCACTGTAATGACTCGTACAGTCCACCCTCATTAAACCGTGTCCTTCTTTTTTTGCCACTTCTCTGCAAACAAAAAACAGTAATTTAATTTTTAATTTTTCAATTAACGTATTTTTCCAGTGGAAAAAACAATTATTAAAATTACAATAGTTTAAGTTTTCAATCAAAAAAAGAAAAAATAAAAACGAAAAAATAATTAAATAATAAACAATAAAATTACACTAATTACACAATTATCCAAGCACAATAAAACGTTTAGAAGAAGAAAAAAACAAGTCGAAGGCCAAAGAAATCAATCAAATTGCACACAGGGGTTGATTTATAATACACCCTTGACACGCACCAACCCCTCGGCCCCTCTCCGCAACGGCAAAACTGATCCACAAGATGTGTTTCTTTCTTGTTGGTCGGAAGAGAACTCAGAAGTAGAAGCAGAAGCAAAAGCAGAAGAAAAGGGAGAAAGCAAAAAGAAAGGTCACGGCCAAACTCTTACCTTGTTTTATCCAATAAATTCTTAGCGATTCCTCGGCCTCTCCAACCTGAGTCCACCGAAAGCAATTTGCAGTTCATAACGCTTTCCACCTCTTCGTACTTGCTGAAAATGTCCACCTGCTTTTCCACTGTAGCTAACAGATTCAATATCTTTTGGAATTTCTCATTTCCACATTGTTCTTCCTCATTTTCTTCTTCTTCTTCTTCTTCTTCTTCGTTGGTTTCTTCAGTTAATGAAGTCTTCGGTCTTCTGTCGATGTCATTAACGCAAACGCCGACCACATGGCCCGACTTGGAGACGGCCATAAAGGAGTAGCCGGTCTTCATGCATTTCCTGGAGTAGTCCTCCAGTTCTTTGCAAGTGTTTGACTCGTCTAGCAGTTTAATGTTAATGTTGAGGGGTTCGTCGCGGAAGAAGAAGCGTCTCAAGTGGTCCAAAGCGCGCTCGTGGTCTTCGTCCTTTATGGGCTGGATATCGTAGGGCTCGTTTGTGGTGGCCGGAGGACTGGTCGGCGACAGCGAAACCGATGACATTGTTTCATCTGTTGACTAATTAATTTTTTTTTTTTTTTTTAGTATTTTTACATTAATTTTAATTATTAATTTAATAATTTATAGGAATAAATAATTTTTTCAGTTGTTTAAAATAAATTTTTGTGACATTTATTTCAAAATTTGTTAATTTTCTATAGAAATAAAATTGATTATGTTTTTGATTTTAAATTATTAATTTATTAAAAGTGATAAAATTCTAAAACAATTTTTAATTTGGTTACTAATTAAAAGACTAGCTTTTTTGAAAATTTTGTTAAAATTGGAAAACATTTGCGGAAGTTATTAAAGGTTTTCCATGGAAAAGGTTTTCGGTACTAATGGAAATTCTAAAATAAAATTTTGCAAAGTCAAAATTTGAAACTAAAAACATTAGAAATTAATAAAACATTTAATTCTTTAAATATTTATTTAAAAAAAATATGAA
>JASKGO010001871.1:0-44857 GCA_030556065.1 Holobus sp. GC000080
ATATTAATTTTTCTAAATTGTTGATTATTTTTTTAATTTTACCCAAAGCAATTAAGATGCAGATAATGCTAGTTTTGAAAAACATGTTTTTTTTTTTAATTTGAGTTCCTTTAAAGAATTATTTTCTTTGACTGATGCTGATTATGATTTCTGGTAACATTTTATATCAGATTAACAACAAGGATCTTTATTAAAAGATTTTAAAGTAACATTATGTATGTTGATGCAGTTGCACAATGCACACTGAATTGTATTTATAACAAATATTAACAGTTATGGTTTTATTTTAATCAAATATTGCTATATTTTATTTAATTATTTACATGTATCAATACAGAAGAAGAATTAATTAACTTACATTATTATATTAAATATAACTGCCATCCAAAATTATAACGTGACAAGAATGTTAAAGCCCCTCAGCTACTTTTTTGTATTACCATTCGATTTTTGTAAAAAAAAAAATAATAATAATAGCCGAAACTTCAAATAATACAAGATCAACTTTACCATACTTAAATTTCATTACTGAGAAGCAATTACAAATATTTCTTAAAAATTAAATGTTATTACATCGCAGAAAAAAATGCAGACATGATAATATGATTTAATTTTCATATGGGAAATAATTTCAGTAATGTAAAAATTGTTATTCACTGCTAAACACGTTTTTGCCATATGAACTTTGCAATGATTACTAGTTTTGTTCCAATCTTATCCAGTTTTTTTTTTGTGACAGCTGTAGGGCCATTTTCAACCCCTATAGGGGTAACTTTTACAATTTTAAAGAGAGAGATTCAGTTTAATGGACCAAAATGGGCAAAAAAGTTGTTGTAAACTTATATACGACATCATTTCCGATTTATTGACACAAATTTCAATTTTGCATCACTTCCGGTTTCAGTTTAATTCCCTATATACGGACCGGATGTGCACTACCCTGTATGTCATAATTACGCCTAAACTAAAACTTTGCTAACTAGAACTACCAATAAACACAGAAATCATTCAATTAAAATTAAAACACAAATGGAAAAGAAAAATCAGTTTAAAAAAACCTCCATTTGCGAATCAAGATATGCAACACCTTTCACATCTTTTCTTTTCCCTCATGAGTCGTAAGAGCGCACACTCGTTTCATTGAACAGAGAAAATGAAATTAATGGGGAAGAGGAAAAGCCTTGCATCCAGAGGAGGAGAGATGGAGAATGCCTTTTGCCACCCACAACGCTACGGAGTAAATACACAAGAAGAGTGGCCCGAATCGTTGTTGTAGTTGGTCCTAGATCCACTGCGTCAGCTGTATTATTTTGCACCGCAAATAAACATCAGCAATTGATTGTGATAATGACGATGGTCGCACTTTCCTTCGCAATGCCACGAAAATCAGCTTTCATCAGACGCAGCCTTTTCAAGCGGACGCAGTGGGCATAAATCACTGGGTAATCTTCATATATACAAAAAGGTAAGCAGTGTCCTAATTTAAAAGGCCATATTGCCCTCTGAAATCCCTTTGCTTGAACTTCAAATCAATCAATGATACTGCTTTTGCTGCTTTTTTTACCTATTTCCCCATTTATTATTTACATTGGCTTAAAATGGATTGAATCACTGTTTCTGTTTGTGCAACGCTCTGAATTGCGTTCATTGAAAAGTGCTTAAAGCAGATAATTAATGTGTGGGACATGTTTTGAATACATATTCATTGCAATTTATTTAATACTACCCACATGTGTGGCATTATTGCTAATTCGTTTTTTTAATTGGTATTTTCAGAGATGGGCGATTAGCAAGTTGGTTTAGAACGGTTTCAATATGAATATTATGCGAAAATTGCGCAGTGGCATGGCCAGTGCTTCTTCCGCTTCAAGCACCGACAGTGCCTCGGAAGGGCCCCCTGACTCACCGCACACTCAGCTCGGACTGCAACACTTGAAGAAACTGTTTTCGGAGTATACTCATCCACCGCATCCGCTCACCGACAGTGAGAAAGATGATAAACTTTATAACATGTTACCCTTGTTTTGCAAGGTTTGCATTTTCAAAATTTACTTACTAAGTTATAATTTTTTTAAGTTGTTTCTGCTTTTAGGTTTTTGGTTCTAGTCGTACGTGTGATATGAACGAAAAGTTCTGGGATATCTTGGCGTTTTGTCACCAGGTATCCCTTTTAATGGTGAACGAGATAAGCAAACGGGCTTCAAATCAAAGCACGCAAACTGCTTGCGTTTCAATAGCAAAATTCCTGGAAATTGAAAACTGTGAAGAATCTAGCAACGGATGGATGTTGTTGACCACTTTAAATTTACTGGCAGCTGGTGATTCGGCTCTGGTGCAAGTGATGACGGAAGTATCGGTGCCGAGTACTCTTGTTCGATGTTTGTACCTGTTTTTCGACTTACCCGAAGTGACCGACGAAGAAGCCAATCGTAAAGATGCAAACAGCGACTTTACGCCGCGCGAAAGAAGAATTTTACTTCAGAAAATTTTTGTACAGGTAGCTAATTTCAAATGTAACCGCAACTAAGGTTTTTGTTTTTTAATGTAATATTTGTGTTTGCAGTTACTGATTAGATTGTGTAGTCATAGAAAACCAGCCGAAGAGCTTGCCAGAAAGGATGACTTGACGCTACTGTTTTCAACTATTACCACACCAAGTCCTTTGCATAATATCATTTGGAGAAAGAGTGCTGCTGAAGTTCTTATGACCATATCAAGACATGGATTGTCTCCTGCTGTAGTTAGCTACATTCATTGTAAGTTGAAAGAAAAACATTTTAAATGCTCTGAAAACTACTTTTAAATATTCGAAAATTCGTTTTGGATGGTTTAGCAAACGTAAAAATCCAATCCAAAAAGAAGATAAAAAAAATACTTCTGATGAGGGAGGGACCCTGATCTTTGTGCTCCGAAACGTTAGCAGTAAAATGATGTAACAATTAGTTGCTTCTTCGAGTTTTTACATTTGCTAAGCCATCCAAAAAGGAAAACTACTTCAAATTAAGAACAGTAAACAAACGTCAATTTCACCGATTTAAATTTAAAAAAAACGTTTCTAAGCGTTAATATAATATGCATTTCTTAACAATCCAAATAAGTACTTAGAAACTTTCCAAAAAATATTTTCTCACAATAAAAATAAAGGTTTTTAAATCTTATCTTTGTGTTTTTTTTTATATTTTCTAGCAAATAGATGTGTTGCTATCTGCATGGAAAACATGCAATGTATTCCCGATTTGCCTCCATTAGAACTGGTTGAAATGTTTGCAACCGTTTTCTGCTTCTTGAAAGATTCAAGCGAAGTAGGACCGACACTACTGGACGATTTCCGCCAAGCGCAAGGCTACCATTTTCTCTCAGAATTTCTACTGAAACTAGAATCGGAAAAATCGCCGGAGAACCAAGAGTCCATCAGGAATTTGGTTCTAATGGTGACGTCGTTGTGCATGTGTGGATACCTGGAACTGAAACCGTCGCAAGCGTCCACTGGCAATCTATTCCAAATGAAAGGATTCTGTTTGCCTCAACCTTCCGGAAAAGGAACCAGTGTGCGAAACATTCAAGCGTTTCACGTTCTACAAAGTACATTCCTCAAATCCAGCTCTGCAATGCTATGTAGCACAATTTTGGATGCCATCAACAGTATTTACCATTCAGATAATGCCAACTATTTTATCTTGGAAAATCAGAACACGCTGAGTCAGTTCATTGAAAAGGTACACCACAAGTCACCAGAAATCCAACTGAAACTATTCGAAATCGTTGAGTTTTTGGTGTTTGAGCTGAACTTTGTGCCCTGTAAAGAACTCATTTCGATGTCGATCTTCTTAAAGACGCATAGTTTAAACTACGTGGATTGCAGCATCAAATGCATGCAAACTTTGATCAACATTTTAAAGCACAATGTCATCTTTAAAGATGTTTATAGAGAAGTGGGAATGTTGGAGGTATTCGTAACTTGTTTGAATCGATACGCTGTTTTATTAGAAGAGCGAAAAACTGCTCTCGAGCGAAATTCTGAGTTTATTATGCCTAATGGACAGGAAAAACTTGGAAATATGATCATGGAAACCCTGACCGGGTTGTTGGGAGGCAATCAGGCCAATGCGAACGTTCTGAGGGAGTGTGGCGGTGCAAAATGCGTGCACTCATTAATAAATTTCTTTGAATGCCGTCAGAGTGCTTTGGGTTAGTTTCACTGTTGCTTTTTATTATAATTTTTTTTTAATTACTTAACTTTTTTAGTAAAAGCAGTTTGTAATCGAATTTTATGCTTGCAGGAATGATAAAGGAACTTATATTAACGGCAGGAAGCGAGGATGATATGGGCCAACTATTGGCCGCTTTGCATTCAACGCCCCGAAGTAATTTGCAGCTTAAAACCGATATACTCAAAGCTCTTTTGTTGTGTCTCAGGGAATCTCACAGAACCAGGACTATCTTTCGAAAGGTATTTTTTTCATTTCATCATTTCTCTCTTTATTTTGTTAACTATATTTTTTTAGTCAAACGGATTCATCTGCGTGACGAGCACACTGATAGCTTTGGAAGGCAAACTATGTACTCGCGATGATCAACAATGCGTGGAAATCCTGTCGCTTCTGAACGTGATATTCTACACCATCAGCACAGCAATGCGTTTCGAGCCGGCGAACGCGAAATTCTTCCATCACGAAATATGCTCGACTACATTGTGCGACACGCTACGCCTTCTAGGCTGCTTTTTACTTCAAAAAGTTGACGTCCTGGCGGAGAGCAATGATCCGTGTCCTGATCCGAAACTGCAAGACGCTTTTCATAATTTATTCGTGGGAAATGTAATCAATCCTCAGTAAGCAGCACATGATCTCCAACTGCCTGTTCTGTTTTTTATGTGTATTTTTTTATACTTTTTAGAATTCCAGATGATTGTCCCATTACTTTGGCATACGCTACTATCGTCTACCGACTTTTATACGATATGGCTTTGGATTTGTTTGATAAACCCAATATATCCGTTGGATACTTGGCGAAATCACCTTCTTTGTCAAGACAAACTTCAGTGGAACCTAATGTAAGTTAATTGATTGATTGGTTTCTTTCAGAATATTATTGAAAGCTTATTGATTGTAGGTAAATCCTAATAATGTCGGCAAACGTTCAGCTGTTAACTCTTTGAATTTAAATCCACCGTCGCCTGATCCAATAATTGTTCATCCAGGAGTTGTTAATGCTATGCTGATGTTGTTGCCATGCATAAAGGAGGTAATTATTTTTATTACTTATTTTTATTTGATTCATGCTAAAAGAAATATTTTTTTATATTTTTAACTTTTAAATTTAAAAATTGATAATTAGTTTTAAAGATATCTTAAAATTCAGTAAGTAAAGTCAATAAATAATTTTTAGGAAAGCGACAAACAACAAACATTAGCCTTGCAATATTACTTAGCTGAAATCATAAAGTCGCTGGTAAGAAGTGAACGTAATCAGCAAATAATGTGCGAAAATGGTTGCGTTGCGCAACTGTTAACAGTGGGTTCGCACCCTCTGCAAAATGAAGAACACCCTTTGCACAGTCCCCTGCAGTATATGTTGGAACGCTTAGCCGCGCAAGCCTTAGAACCCATAGATTTAAGAACGTTTTTGCGACTAGGCAATCCATTGTCGTGCGTCCCTTTGGAATCCCCCGAAACGGGCCACGGACCTGTCCCTTTGACCCGCATAAAGACTATCGTGTCCATGACCACTCCGAAGGATTTCCGGGCACAAAGCATCTGTACTCTTCCTCCGTTCGTCGAGTTCGATATGAGTGCCGAAGGATTCGGTTGTTTGTACTTGCCAAGCTTGGCTCCGCAAGCACCCAATACTCCTAGTGTGGTTAGCATAGACAATACCATTCTAGGAGGTATTGGTGCTGGTGACCGATTGTTTCCACCGCAAACCGGATTAACTTTCAGTAGTTGGATTTGCGTGGATAAATTTTCCGATCCACGCACTGATCCTCACTGTGTTAGATTGTTGACCATCGTCCGGAGTCCGAATAACACTAGGGATGATCAGCTGGTGTGTCTGTCGATTGTGCTTTCGGCGCGCGATAAAGCTATCATTGTGTCCACACAGGAAACGCAAGTACCTAATCGTAAGTTTCAGCAACTTTAGTAAATTGCTGTATTTAATAAAAAATAATAATAATTTTTCTATTCGAGATGTCGGTGAATGGGAACCGGAAGGAATTGGAGAACACGGAGCTCGTGTTTGGTGTCCTGATATCTTGCAAGAAGGACAATGGCATCATTTGGTAGTGGTCCTCAATAGAGCTGTACTGAAAAACTCGTCCTTTTCCCTATATCTTGATGGGCAGCATATGCACACTCAGAAGTTGCACTATATTTCCCAAAATCCCGGTGGTGGTAGTGCCAATTTAACTGTTGCATCCTCTATTTATGGATACATTGGAAGTCCGCCTTGTTGGCGACGATATTCCAAACTTTGCTGGAAACAGGGACCATGCCATTTACTGGAAGAAGTAAGTTTTTCTTTCTTAACAAGTAATTAAAAGTAAGTGTTTAATAGTTTTCAATTCATTTATAATGATAATGGCACTCTAAATCTAAGTAATTGTCCGACCACAGGGCAGAAGTTTTCTAACCACTCGGAGCGCTCGTTATTTAATTCCTGCAGCCACAATAGTTTTCGAGCCAATCAGAGAGCGCGTTACTTAAAATCCTGCGACCTGGAAAGTTTTATAGCCAATCAGAATGCTTGTTACTTAAATTCTGCAACCACAATAATTTTCTAGCCAATTAGATCACGATACTCAAAAAGTTTTCTAACCAATCATAGTGCAGGGTTCGCCGAAGCGACTTTAAAAATAGTTATTTTTCCCATAGTGATATGTGATTGGGTTCCTTTGGGCTGGGATTAAATAAATAAATTTTGGAATGATTACCAATAATAAAACATAAATTTTTGCAGGTTTTAACACCAGTAACAGTGCAACATATTTACCAACTCGGTCCTCATTACATGGGATCATTTCAAGCACCCAATTTGAGTACATCCGAACCCGTTCAACTCCTCAATGAAGAAAAAGTGGTCTTCGGCTTGAACGCAAAAGCCGTTTCACAACTAACCCTCAGCAAGATTCGCAAAGTATACAGCCGTACCGACAATAAATCCATAGCGAAACAACTGGGAATGTCAAGCCATGAAAACGCGACTCCCATAAAAATCCTTCACAATAGTGCAGGACATTTAGCTGGACCGTCGAGATCTTTGGGTGGCGTAGTTATCGGATATTTGGGAGTAAGAGTGTTCAGTCCAAGACCTGTAGCATCAGTTATAAATACTGTAGGTGGCTGTTCAGTCTTACTGGGATTAATAGCTATGGCACAAGACGTGGAAAGTCTTTATGCGGCAGTAAAGGCCCTCGTTTGTGTCGTAAAGAGCAATAAGGCAGCCCAGGGGGAAATGGATCGAAGACGCGGTTATCAAACTTTAGCTATGCTCTTGAAACGGAAGAGAGGACTTCTAAATTCGCACATTTTGCACTTGGCTTTCAGTCTTGTGGGGACCGTTGACAGTGGACGGGAAACTTCGGCTATTCCTAATTTAACAGCTTTTCAGGTATTTGCATAAAAACTTTAAATACATTGTTTTTTTTTTTATTGATATTGGTTTTAAAGGATCTACTTTGTGATTTGGATGTATGGCACGAAGCTCCCGGCGAATTGTTACGCTCCCATTTGGAACATTTATATGAATTGGCAACGGAAAGCAGTGAAAAGCGCAATAACACATGGATCATGAGGGATTTGCAATTGGTTACCAAACTATTACATATTTTACCCGAAGTAAAGCATACAGCAACGCGACAAATTTTGTTCTCGCTCCTAGCAGTTCTCCTAACTGGACAACCAAGACAAAATGATCTTTTATGGATGGGACAATACGTTGCGTCAACATTGCCTGCTGCGTCAGTACAAGAAAAGCATATTCAGTTATTGGAAAGCGAGAACGAACAAGAACGAAAAGGCGAACAGATAATTTTAAGAAACAAATGTTTGTCGTTGATGCACGGGCTTCTTTTCACCAACAGGAACTCGGTTAGTCTTATGGTTTGCGACGAAATGAGCAAAACTTTGGGATTTGATTGGGTGTTGTTGTTCTTGCAACCTAATTTACATTCCACAACCGTTTTATGGGGCATTCGAATACTGGTGGTTCTTTGTTCCACGCCGGCTCTGTTGGGAAGATTCAGAGACGGAAGTTCCAATGGAGGCTGGCTGCGGCACACGGAAATGGTAGCTCAGAACAAAATGTCTGTGATGTTGGGTTGTCAGATGAAAAGCACATCGGCCCATCACGGACCCATTGACAATAAAATGGAAACATTGCACACACCGGGATTCCAACACTTGGGATGGATTTTGCCGTCCCATTTGGACATACCGGAAATGTACTTCTTGTTGACTGCTTTAATGATGGGACAACCGGCTCGCTTATTGCCTGGAGACACAAAGTTTGATTTGGATAAAGTATGGGCATTCCTTTGGGGCACTTCAGTCAATAACCAACCAGTTAGTACCATAGCGCCAAAAGTAAATCTTTGTATGGAAGCTGTGGTGGTTTTGCTGAGCATGGCACGTGCTATGGTACATACAGACATAGCAGAACTTCCTGATTGGCTCAAGAATCATTCCATTAATATAATTCAGGTAATATTTGGCGGTTTTTTTTTTTTTAATTAATTTGTAAAATGTTATGTTTGAACAGGTTTTGTTCCAACTTTACCATAACATGCCAGAATTCATGCCGATTTTTATGTCTGCTGAAGTATTGGGAGCACTTGCTAGTGTCCTATTCTCTCAACCCTTGCATCCAACTAAGGAACCTGGTAGTGGAGCTTCAACACCCGGAGCAGAAGAATCCGAAACGGTTTTTGTGTCTCCGTCTCCAACGGAAACTTGCAATCTGACCAATCATCCAGCCAGACAATTCATTATTGATTTCATCCGGGTGATAGTGGTAGATTCGCTCAGCTTAAACGTCACTGGAAAAACATCTCCCATTATAGACCTGGTGTTGGATGCATATCCGGAATATGCAACTGTTGCCCAGCAATCTGCATATCAGACGGAAATTTTGGTAACACTAATGGACCATCTTTTAGCTGCTGATATGCTTGTTGGTGACCAAGCAGCCATACCAATTGTACCATTAGCTAATGCTCATGTGCAACACGTAGCCCCCAATGTATTTTACCTCACAGCAAGAATAGTGGACAAACTGTGGCAAGGAGCACTGAACAAAGACCCGCATGAAGTTTTTGATTTTATCGTGAAACTCATAGGACAAGCTAAAAGACATTCAGGCAATATAATGTTTGAATGCTTGTATCATTGCTTAAATAGGACCATTTTGTTTCTGTTGTCGCGACCCACGGAAAATATTGCTGACCAAATGTCTGTTTTGGAAGCTTTGCATAAGTTAACAACAAATAGGCTGATAGTATTCGGAGCTGGAAACCACGAACTGGATTTTGTGGCTTGTCTCACTTATTGTTTGCTGCAACTCACATCAGATATGAAGATTATGTTGGATTCTAATATGAAGACAACGTGGCATGTTACCCAAAGCGATTTGGATTATGGCAATGATAATATGAATGCTCACCAAGGAAGGAATTTAATGGCTGGAGCTGCCTTGCGGGTTTGGGAAGAATTGTACGTTTGCAAGAAACCGGCAATTGAAGAAGTATTCAAAATTACACTTCCCAACACTGGTCCTAATAGCAAAGCACCTGATTTGCCTGTGGTCAGGGACATAGTTTTGGAATCTGCTACGAAATTGTGGCTAAACTATGTGGATGCTGAACGCAAAGCCACTTATAGGGTGCCCTGGGAATTGCACAATCAGATTCAGAGCAAAATTCATAAAGTTACAGGCGGTTTAACCCGTTTGGCTAGTAGAACCAAAGTGCGCAAAGATGATAATACAAGGGAACGCGTGCGAATCACAAAAGAACAAGCATTTGCTTGGGTTCAAAGTCATATCAATTTAGTGAAGGAACTGATGGAAGTGCGGCACAATCAGTATCTCAATACCACGCAGCATACGCAGTCGTACGTGTACCAAGAGTGGTTGCAAACTGAAAATGAGTTGACCAGAGAAAGAGGTCTTTGGGGATCACCTTTGCCCTGTTACTTGGACAAATGGATGCTGGATATGACCGAGGGACCTCATAGGATGCGCAAGAAGACCATGAAGAACGAATTGTTTTATTTGCACTATCCGTACAGACCGGAACATGAAAAAGGACACTTAAAGTACAAAGTTGCAACTAGTCATCATAGCAAACTCTACTATAATGCTATTCAAAAAAGAGATCAAAACGGAGTATCTGGATTGACGGAGAATATCAATGAAGAAACGTCTCCAGTGCCAATGCAGGCTTTACCGAATTTAGCCAGATTGAAATCGGATCCTGATGATCAACAGGACGAACCGGAAACTGAAGAAGAACAGCAACCGGTGCAAGATAACCAAATGTTGTTGAGATTGCTTGAGGAAAAAGAGAAAGTCACTTATATGTTCCGTTGTGCGCGCATCCAAGGACTGGATACCACCGAAGGCCTCTTGTTATTTGGTTTGGAACACTGTTATGTGGTAGATGGATTCACTTTAATGAAAAACAGAGAAATCAGGGACATTGAAAGTGTTTCCAATAATGGCTATGAGCCGATTTTCCCAAATCCCGGTTCTCCTAGGAGGTCCAGATCAATGCGGGAGTGCTCCAAATTTTCCTACGAGGACATTCGTGAAGTGCATAAACGCAGGTATTTGCTACAACCGATGGCTTTGGAGGTGTTTTCCGGTGATGGGCGCAGCTATCTTTTGGCTTTTCCCAGAAAGATTCGTAACAAAGTTTACCAAAGATTTATGGCGACTGCCACTGGGATTGCAGATAGTGCTCAGCAATCTGTAGCTGGCCAAAAACGTAATGCCAATATCGAACAAACCACTGGTATATTATCAAATTTGATTGGTGAAACAACAGTTACACAAAGATGGGTCAGGGGAGAAATATCCAATTTCCAGTATTTGATGCATCTGAATACATTGGCTGGACGTTCCTATAACGACTTAATGCAGTATCCTGTATTTCCTTGGATTTTAGCAGATTATGATTCCGAAGAGTTGGATTTAAGTGACCCAGCGACCTTTAGAGATTTCACAAAACCAATGGGTGCTCAGAGTCCTGAACGTTTAGAACAATTCAAGAAGCGGTTTAGAGAATGGGACGACCCACATGGAGAAACACCTCCGTATCATTACGGAACCCATTATTCCAGCGCAATGATTGTATGCTCCTACTTGGTGCGAATGGAACCTTTTACGCAGCCATTCCTGAGACTACAAGGTGGTCACTTTGACTTAGCAGACAGAATGTTCCATTCCATAAAGGAAGCTTGGTGTTCAGCCAGCAGACACAACATGGCTGATGTGAAAGAACTCATACCGGAGTTCTTTTATTTGCCTGAATTTCTGGTGAATTCCAATAAGTTTGATTTTGGGTCCAAGCAAAACGGGGTCCATTTAGATGACACAGTGTTACCTCCGTGGGCTAAACAAGACCCCCGGGAGTTTATTCGCGTACATCGTATGGCATTGGAATGTGACTACGTTTCCCATAATTTGCATCATTGGATAGACCTTATTTTCGGCTACAAACAAAGCGGACCCACTGCTGTCGACGCTGTAAATGTTTTTCATCATTTGTTCTATGAAGGAAACGTCGATATTGATAAGTTAGTATAACTTCCGAAAATAATTTACAAGTGTTTTAATGTTTTATTTAACATTACTACTCTTTTTACAGTATTGATGATCCTTTGAAGAAAAACGCTACAATTGGCTTTATAAATAATTTTGGCCAGATACCAAAACAACTTTTTAAGAAGCCGCATCCTTGTAAAAAGATGGGCAACAACAATAATCGCACATCGGTAATTGATACTGGATCACTAGTGCAAGCTTTTTCGTTGCCGCAACCGGAACGCTTGTTTTTCCATCATTTGGACAATTTGCGGCCATCGTTGCAACCTATCAAAGAAGTTAAAAGTCCTGTTGGTCAAATTCTGCACGTGGAAAAATCGATTTTAGCTGTGGAGCAAAACAAGGTGCTCATGCCACCGAATTACACCAAATATGTTGCCTGGGGATTTGCTGATCATTCTCTACGCATTGGGAACTACGAAAGCGATCGGGCTACATTTGTTTGCGAAACTGTTGTTCAGTACAGCGGCGAAATCGTTGCTTGTGTCTGCCCTAGTTCGAAACTCATTGTTACTGCTGGTACCAGTACTGTAAGTTATATTGTTTTATTCACTGGATGACTTGGACTTAAATTTTTTTTAAACAATCCTTTAGGTTCTTACAATTTGGGAATATGAAGCAAGGAAAAAACAGCTCAATATAAAGCACACATTGTATGCTCATAGAGACGCTTTGACTTGTTTAGCAGCTAGTCCTGCTTACAACGTTATCGTTTCTGGATCCAGAGATGGTACAGCTATAGTTTGGGATCTCAGCAGAGGAGTTTTTGTAAGACAACTTAGAAAACATGCTGGACCTGTAGCTGCTGTTGCTGTTAATGATTTAACAGTAAGTTTCCACTATTTATATCATAATTTTCATTACTTTAATTGTAATAATTTCTCAAAGGGAGACATAGCTACTTGTGCAGCAACCTGGTTACATGTTTGGAGCATTAATGGAGACGAACTGGCTAATGTTAATACTTGTGTAGGAAGAGCTGATAGAATGCAGCAAATTTTATGTGTTGCCTTCTCGCAAGCACACGAATGGGATGCCACCAATGTAATAATGACCGGGTCCACCGATGGAGTCACAAGGGTATTTTAATTCTTCAATATACCATTCTTTTTTTACGGTAATTATTGAATTGCAGATGTGGTCTATTGATTATGTGCAAGTGCCCATGGATGAAAAAGAACTGCAGCAACAGAGAGAAGAACAGATGACTCCTACGAAAAAAGCTTCGGATAAACATTTGCCGTTACACAATCGACTGGTGAAACAGATTAACATATCTAATGAATCCAGTAGCGGTGGTAGTTTAATGAAATCTGGTTCGGAAAGCAGTCTTTCCGAAGACAGTGCACCTAGGTCTACCAGTGGGAAAGAGGGCAGTTCTAAGGAATGGCGCAATGAACAAGAAGATGAAAAGGAGACTTGCAGTGATACGGAAGAGAGTAAACCTCAAGCACCTGCTAGAAGAAGAAGATCTAGAGTACAAGGAGGTTTCCGAAAAAGCGAAGGTTTGTTTTGTTTTCATGTAATATCTTTTAAGATATGGTTTACCCCTTTTATTTCTTTATTTACCAACCGATTTTTATTAATATTTATACATTTATTAAAATTTTAATTTCGGATATGACTTCCGGTTTAACGGAAAGTGACCTTAATTTTTGATTTTTTTTAATGGTAATCCACATATTTTCTCTTTTTTGAATTCCCTGGGCCATTTAAAAAATATTCCATTTATAAAATTGTGGCTTAACCTGCACTAAGACTTTAATTTATGAAAGTTGATTAATATTAATTGTTGTTTTGTTTTTTTAATCTCAGGAGGAAACAGCACAGAAAACAATAGTTTGGAAGTTGATGATGGAGGCAATATGAGAACTAGCAAATCAGACACCAGTCTAACTGATTCGTTTGTTATGATTCCAGAAGTGAAGAAAAAACATGCAAATCCACTCAATTCTTTGCGACCAGGTAATTTATTCTTTGAGGAAAAAATAATAATGATTAAAAATGCAAAATTTTTAGGATTTAAGTGGCAAAGGCAGTTGGTTTTTAGAAGCAAACTAACAATGCACACAGCCTACGATCGAAAAGATAATGCCGAACCAGCATCGGTCACCGCTTTGGCTATTTCCAAGTAAGATTGCGTTCAATTTATAAGTCTGTTGGAAGTTAATCTGATGAAATCATTAAACAATGTTCTTCTTTAGGGATCACAGGACTGTCTATGTTGGAGATACTCGCGGCCGAGTGTTTTCGTCGAGTGTTTGTGAAGTACCAGGTAGGGCAGCCGACCATTGGTTGAAAGACGAGAGCGCTATCCATTGTGCTGGATGCAATGTGAAGTTCACAATTTACGAGCGTAAACATCATTGCCGCAATTGCGGACAGGTCTTCTGCTCGAAATGCAGTCAATGCGAGAGCGAAATTCTACGATTACGTATTCTGAAACCGGTCAGAGTTTGCCAGAGTTGTTATGCCGCTCTCAAGCATAACGAAAAGTAATTTGAATTACTTTTACGTAATTAGATCATTTAGTCACTTACCTAAGTCAGTTAATAAAGAAAAATTACAGCTTAAAAAGTACAAACAAACAAAATGAAAGTCTGGTGCCATTTAATTTATCTGATTATGAAATGGCAGAAATGCGAATTGTATCGAGTATAAATTGTATAAAAGAAATATATTTAAAATGAATTATTTACACTTTACAGTATGCATAAACATAGAAAGAGTAATTTAAAATTGATATAATTTTAGAGCGATAAGTTTTAAGTAATCAAGCTGCGTTGTAAATGTTTTTTAGATTGATTAGCAAAAAAGGTATCGCAAAAAATAGTCGATGTAAGTGTTTGTGGAAAACCAAAAAAAAAAAAACTTAATGTTTAACAAGTCGTTAGGGAATGTTAGTCTCTCACCTGAAACACCTCTATGCTAAATTGTATTTATTGCATTCAGTAATTATGGACTTTATTTTTGTAATTTTTAATGAAGAAAAAAAACCAAATGTGGAAAAGACGTACTAGCCGAACATTATAAAAGAGAGGTCCTTCGTTAGATTGGTAGTTTATAAGACAATTTAGAAGACAATACACTTTTAGAGTAAATCTGTCGATTGAATACTAGATTCCCGAATAGCATATATTACGTTATAACTGGGCGTTTTCCTTTCAAAATCGAAAGATTTCCACGTAAATTATACAACAAATATTTTATTTTTCAATGTATGTGATAAACTTGTAGACATATTTTAGCAAAAAAGGAAATTGTATATACAATCAACAACAAAGCATCTATTGCATTCTTAATTTATTATTATATTAAAATGATTATAAATATTGAAAAAAAGATAAAATTAAAATAAATTTAGACTCAAGTAATAAATCCTAAAAAGGCTCCTTTTTTCCAATTTTCTTCTGTTTACTTAGTTTGGTTTTTAGTTGCTAAGTAACGCCACTCACCATAAACTCAAAATCTGAAATCTAAATTTTACAATAGAAAAAAAAAACAAATAAGTTTTAAAAGTTTATTGTGTTTTCTACAAAATAGTTTAAGCTACAAGAGCAGAAGCTGTGCTGGACTCATATTTCCAGTTGGGTGCAAGCACACTCTTGGTCTTGTAATATCTAGCCAACCTATGGATACGCGATTCCACCAAAATAAGACGGAATTTGCTGTCTTTGTCCTTGCGGTTACGTTCCAAATGCTTACGGATGGCCACGGCCTTCTTGATCAAATAGTACAAATCCTCGGGCAAATCGGGAGCCAAACCTTTGGCTTTCATGATACGAAGGATTTTGTTACCAGTAACAAATCGCACTTGGGCAACACCATGCGAGTCCCTAAGAGTCACACCAATTTGTGATGGAGTGAGTCCTTTCTTGCCCAACTTTTTAATGTGGTCAATAACATCCTCAGAGCTTAGCTTAAGCCATGTGGGCACTGTACGGCGGTAAGGTAAAGCTGATTGGGCAATACCCTTTCTAAAATTTCAACAAAATTAATTAATATCTGGATAATAAAAGGAATACACAAGGGAACGTAACCTCAAATATTGTTTACTGATTTTAAGGAGTTTTTGAACAGAAAAGGGGTGGTTTTGTGGTACAGAGTTAAAAATTTCATTTAAAAGGTAACTATAAATATTAAAACTTACCCAGGTGCGTGCATACGACCCATTTTATCGGTTTTTTATTAATCCGCAACGCGTTTACCACGAGCGACGAAATAAAGAGACGTCCGAGATGCAAAATGGCCGCCTGTTGATTTCCGGTCTACGAGTGAAGTTCTGTAATTTTAGCGGTAAATTTAAATTCAAACGCGCAACGTAATGGATCAGAACATTGAAAACAATGGGCTGTCAACCAGAAATGAAAAACTTGACTACGGAATTTACAGAATAATTGTGAGAATAATTTAAAATGGTGAATTTTGTGATTGCAGGCGTACTGAACTGTCCGAAACTTCTAAAGGTACTCCATGCTGCGGAATACTTGAAGAATAAATTGCCGGATTTCGAAATAACAGCACGACAAATGTCCATTGATGAT
Source organism: Holobus sp. GC000080 (assembly GCA_030556065.1). NCBI lineage: Eukaryota > Metazoa > Arthropoda > Insecta > Coleoptera > Staphylinidae > Holobus > Holobus sp. GC000080. The sequence goes on from JASKGO010001871.1 coordinate 16,365, forward strand.
TGGAACCATTGGATTGCAAGGAAGAATTTCAAAATGAGGTGGCATCATAGAGAAAGTCCTCTGATATACAAAGAGGTGCTTAATTATGGCACAAAAGTGCCTCAATATATTGGGGGAATGAGCGAATTTTGGGAGTATTGTTTTGATTATTACGGATTGGAATCGAAACTATCTGTAAACGATTTGGAATTTCTAATTGAAGAAAACAAACTTAACTATATGACAAATATCATGAAGAAATGCGAGGAAATTAGGAGAATGAAAACAGTTATGATTTACGGATTAAGAAATGCTATGATTTTCCCTTTGGTACAGGAACTGTTAAAGATAAAGGGCTTGACTTCCAACCAAGGGATTCATTTTATATTTTACGATGAAAGTGAAAACTTCATTGACAGCAACGATTTCGATAATTTTCTCAGCGATTTGCGAGAAAATTTAAACTGCTCTGTCGAGTATTGCGATCATTTAGGCGAAGGAATCAAGGATTGCGATTTGCTTCTTATTTTGAGCGATTATGCCGAGTAACTATTTTCTTTCATTGCTAAATTTTAATAATTGAGACATAATAAAATTAGAGGCTGTAGAATTAATTAGTTCCATTTTGCAGACGCCGAACAAATGAAACAATTGCCAATGAAACTAAAAGTTTCATATACAAAGTAAACATTTTTCACTTATCGGACGAAATCAATTATTTCGCTAAGAAAGGTTTACGAATTGTCTTCGCAAATGGCGGTTTGTCGTGTTTAGCTGCTTCGATTCTTGTCAAATATTGCAATTTAAATCCCCATCAAGTTTGTGTGATAACCAGTGATCTGGCTTTACCTTATTTGTCTGAAATTGCAAGAAGAATCAATGTAAATGTTAGTGAATTATGTGGAGCTCCAGTTTGGGGCTGGCCCGATGAAGATTATTTCGTTGATTACGAATATACTTTGCGCAAATGTTACGTCTTCAAGCCGAACGCTAGAAATTTAAAAGAATCAAGCGAATCTTCTACTTTATCGCAAGGAACGATTTTTACTGAGCTTAGATTTATTCAGTATTTGTCCGAAGAATTAAAAGATTTGGATGAAACAGTGAAAGAACGCAAAGTAAATCATTTTTATGTATTTTTTTTTATTATCAAATATAATGCTTTTGTTTGCTGTTTTAGCGAAAAATGACTAAATTGCTCAAAAGACCTTCGCATTTAGCAAAATGCATTGCTCTTATAAACATCTTGAAGATTTGGTACGGAGATTCAGATTGTCAGGACCCAATTGTTTCATTAGGGGTGTTTGCCGATGGATCTTACGGTATAAATAAAGGCTTGGTATTTTCGCAACCAGCTATTTTAGAAAATGGACTGTGGATACCTTTCGCAAACTACCCAATTGAAGATGAGGCACGCAATAAGATTACGACCATTGCCGAATCCGCAAAGAAAGCATTAAGTTCTAATCACATGAAAAGTAGGGACTCTGTGCAATTCAATTTGTCCTTGAAAGCCAAAGCTTCCAAAATTTTTTCATACAAAAGCATTCATTCGCGACTCGATTCGCATTTGGAAGAGCATAAAGATATCCTTTCTCAGGGAAACGATATGCTGTAAATAAATATTTTTATACTTAAAAACACTCTAAATATAGAGCTGAATGCAGGTTTTACAAAAGTTATGACTTTTCATTATGTAGTTCTTTAAATCACTTTATTTTCCGATATTTATTTTGAATTTTATTTAAATATAAGGGTGGCAGCGGATGTGACGTCAAATCCGCAACGCAGCATTTTCATGGAGCGCCACCTATAGAATTAATGCGTAAGCAAGATAAATGTTACTTAACCTTGATTTTCCTGCTGTCATTTCGTCTGTCATCAACAGCTGATCGATGATACATGTTTAGCAACTCTTTCATATTCAAGCAAATTTCAAAAATATAACAAGTGTGTTTGTCAATAACAAAAAAGAAATAAAAAACAAACTGTGCAAAGCAGTGTGTGGTAAATTGTAAAGTTAAATACCAAATAGCAACATGGATGCAGCCCCCAGAAAAATTATAGAGCCCAGAGATCCGCAAGAGCGGCTCAAATGTATTTCAAATGCTAATACATCAATAGAAGTGGATCCTCACATAGCTCCCACCAAGTACACGCTTGATTTTAAGTTTTATAAATCATTCACACCACTTGTCTTATGTTTTAGGTACTATAGATCAGGTGTTGACATGATCCGAATGGCAAATGTGTATTATGAAGAAGGCAACTTGGAAAATGCCTACATGTTATATATAAAGTACATGACACTGTTCTTGGAGAAGATACGCCAGCATCCGCAATTCAACACAGTTCCTCACAGTATGAAAAGCAAAAACCAGCAAACTTTAAGGGAAATTCTGCCAAAAGCCGAAAAATTAAAACAGATGCTCTTAGAACAGTATACCCAAGAGTATGAAGATTGCAAAGTATGTATTGGTATTTTATCAATAAATTAAAAGTATTAATGTGCAAAAATTTGCAGAAAATTAAGGAAAAAGAGCTACAGGAAATTAGAAAGAAGCAGCAACAGGAAGAGGAACTGAAATTAAAATTGAGGCAAACTAGTAGAGCAGCTCAATCAACAACACATTGGGATACACAAGTTATCCTTCCGCCAAAGGATATCGACAGTATAACTTATCCGGAATCGTCTATTATTAATGCTGTGGAGGAAAGACCGCTTCCACCTGTTATCTCCAAGAGCGTCACCGATAAAACATCTTCATTCATTCAGTGAGTTACTTGCGATTAAATTGTTTTGCAATGTGTAAGAGCGGATTTTCTTTTAGTACTACTAAGAGCGTAATATCTCAACCGGTAATTGACAGAAGTAGCAAACCGTCGTCGATCAGTGTGAATGTTCCGCAACAGCTGAAGTTTAGAACTGTTGTGATACCGGCCAGTTTATCAACAAGGTTTTTAGTTTTGGCAGGCAAAAACACGTTGAACAATATTGAAACCTGTGGTATTTTAGCTGGTATTTTAGTGCGTTTTGCTAAAAGTTAATGAAAGTGAAAAAAATTGCCAATTTTTGTGTGGTTTTAGGAGCAAAATCAATTGATTATTACACATCTTATTGTGCCTAAACAAAAAGGGTCATCGGATTCATGTAATATGATTAATGAAGAGGAAATATTTGATCTGCAGGACCAGTTCGGATTGATTACCATTGGTTGGATTCATGTAAGTTGCTTTTTTATTCATATGGGTGACACAAATTTTTCTACCACCATAGTACCCTGTATTGTACATTACCATACAGTAGGTAATACAGAAAAATTGAATCCCTTTAATTACCAGAAATAAAAAAAAGCATTAAAAATTACTAGCATTGATTCAGTAATATTATAATAAACTTGCACACTACATATTTGTTCTGTTTGTGAAATTTTCAACTGTTAACTTTTCCAACCAATCATAGCATGCGTTACTTAAAATCCTTTAACCAGGAAAGTTCTAGCCAATCAAAGTGCGCGTTACTTAAATTTTGCAACCGCAATAATTGTCTAGCCAATAAGCGATCACGATACTTAAATCCTGCTGCCACAAAAGTTTTCTATCAAATCAGAGCGCGTGTTACATAAATTCCAAATGAATAAACAGTTCACATTGATGATTATCATATTACCACATATTACTTGTTAGTTTTGACAACAAAAGCTTCTCAAACCACCAAAGTTGTCTAGTGAAAAATCAATTTTTATGTAATTATAAATTAATATTTTGCTGTAGACTCATCCAACACAGACTGCATTTTTGTCCAGTGTGGATTTGCACACGCATTGTCCATACCAATTATTGATGCCGGAAGCAATTGCCATTGTTTGCGCTCCGAAATACAACGAGTAAGTCATGTTTCTTGCCAATTGTTGTTTTTAAACAGGATTTTTTTAGCACTGGAATTTTTATACTGACTCCCAATTATGGCCTGGATTTCATAGCAAACTGTAGAAATAGCGGTTTCCATCCACATCCGACAGATCCGCCGCTTTTTATGGTAAAACCAAATCTGCACGAAATTTATAGTGGAAATATAAATAGAAAGTTGTAATTTGTTTCAGACAGCGGCTCATATAAAGATTGATCCGGGTTCGGGAGTCGATATTATTGATCTAAGAATGTAATTGACTTACATTTTCCCAGAGCACTAATCGCTAGCACTATTAACGATATGAATTCAAATTAATTTGCAAAGCAAATGAAAACCGTTGAACGCTTCATAGTTTCTAATTTTGTTAATTAAATTATTACTATTTTCATTCTGATTTAGATTTTAACTAATACAGGGTGATATTTCTTTTAAATAATTTTCCTGTGTATATTTATAAATACACACAAAGTCGTTTGAAAGTGTAATTTGCACATTAAAAACAAAGTATTTTTTGTAAATTTTTAAATAATTAATTATCAAATTGTAAGGCAAACAAATTAACACTGTTGTGAAATTAGTGTTGCCTATTGAGAATGGAATGTGCGGAGTGGGAAAAAGCTTTTCTCATTACGTTCCAACAACTGAGGAATGCAACAGAAACATAAGACGACATTCGCAATCGCAGCGAATGAAACCAAAGTCCTTACTTTTGTAACATTCCTGTGCGTGGAAACGTTTCAATGTATTTGAAGTGCCTTCAATTTGTGACCTTTTACTCTTAAGATCGTAATTCACTAAGTGCAAACTAACGAAAACGAAGCCTCCGAAAGCCCTCCTTGATTTCCACGAAGATAGTTCATCCACCGTGAGTACATATGCTCCAATTATGATTATTACTCATTCTAAATTTAGATGCGTTAAGTAAACTGAAGCGTTGCTAATGAAACATGCTTTGACGATCCTCGTGCAGAGCAAATAACAAAAAAAAAAAAGAAACAAAATCTGAGGCAACTTGATTAGTAAAATTGGTATTGCTCTTTAGTTAATTGTGGTAAATATCTTATTGTTTCAGCTATATGACTAATAAAACACAATAAAATGAGTTCAATGAGGTCATCAAATCAGTATCGAGCATATGTAACAAATGTACCTGCTGGAATACTGCCCCAAAGCCTCAGTGGAAGTGAAACTGATATTTCCACATCAAATGAAAACCTTTCGAATGAAGAAAAGTATGTTATCAGACATACTGAGAGGCAGGAACCACAAGGACAGGAGAATCTACTGCAGTCTTCCTCTAATAGGAATTCCTTAAGAGATAGTTTGCCTTCAAATAGGAGCTCTTTGGATGTGTCTTCTTCTTCTTATAATACTTTGATTATTCATAGTAATGGGGATGAACCTTGGACAGGTATTTTTTTTCCTGTAATTAATTATATTGAAAATCAGTAAGGATGTGCTCAGCAACCAATCACTGCATTCTTTTTATACTGTTTTCCATGATTTAAACATTGCCATTGGTCAATGACATTCATAGCAACGACTCTTTGTTTTTGTTTTCATCATGTTTATATTAATTGTTTTTACAGGTCGCAACTCTGGTCCTAAAGATTTGGACAATAATCCATCATATTATTCAGCATACGAGCCAAAGATTGCTTCTTTGAAGGAAGCCACCGCTTCCAGTTCCAAAGATTATTATTCGGATGCCAGTAACGAAGCAACCGGCGTTCAAATTACTGAAATTCCCGTCGATTATTTAAACCAGTCGTCCGTATTGAAGCATCTTGCCAAAGAAGTTAATGATGAGTACAAGGAGTTCGCCTACAGGCAGCCTCCGGAATATACGAGTTTCATGAAGAGCAGTCATTCCCCGGTGAAGATGCGCGCGAAGATGGTCAAGAAGGCGCATCTGTCGAAATCACAGCCCGATTTGAGGAAAGTTGATAAAGTGGATAGGTTCACCAGAGACAGCTCGGTGCCTAGACCTAAAACAAAAGGCCGGGAACCCACAGATAAGGACAATTTGTGGACTTTGGAATTCCTCATTAAGGAAAATCACGAATTGAAAATGGAACTTCAAAACTATAACATGAGAGTGTCGAAAACTCAAAAGGTGTGTTTTCTACCTTATTGTTTTAAATGGTTTGGTTTCGGAATTTTTAGTAAGTTGTTTTTTTTTTTACGTTTTAGTTGGAACAAGAAGTATTGAAAATCCACCGGTCACATGAAGAATTGGTGCAGTCATGCGATCGAAGAGATCGTCTTGAAAGAGCTGCTCGTTTAAGACTCCAAAACGATTGCAAGAGACTACAGGAATTGAACAGGGCTCTCCGAGAGCAAGTTGACCTGTTATCGAACGATGGCCTTCGAAGAGATGCCAATAAGCGCGAAGTAACCAAATTGGAAGTTCTCGTGACGCAATTAATCACACAAAGTAATATTTGTTTTATTATTTCAAAGCTATTTTTTTAACTTCTAACTTATACAGAATTCTTGCTTTATACGGGATGAAAATGAAATGGGTCTCACCCATTTCATTACTTAGCACCCCATTTTTATTGACTTCCGGTTTAACCGGAAATTGATATAATTTTGAAATTTCAATGGTAATTCCTTTGGTCATTAAGTCTAAAGTCGTGATTATTTATAAAATTTTCTTTTTTTTACTTTGAAGACTGATGATATTTTATAAAGGTGAATCCTTTCGTTGTCACCTTGTTTGCAAGTGGTTTTTTAAATATTTTAATTGTTTTCTTTTATGTATTTAGATAAAGAGTTGGTAGCAGCTAAAGAACGCCAAGAAATCGAATTGGCGGCACAAAGGGCCACTCTTCAGGAACAAAGAACCCACATTGATATTTTAGAAGCAGCCTTAACTAACGCCCAAGGAAATGTTATTCGTTTAGAAGAAGAGGTATTTAAAAATTATTACCATTATAATCATGAAAAATTATTAATGCTTTCATTTAGAGCCGCAAAAAGCAAGTTTATGTTGATCGCGTCGTACAACTTCAGCGTGCTCTGTCTTCGCTACAATTGGCTAGCGAACGACGTGAGCAAAGCGAAAGACAATTGCGCCAGCAATTGGAACAAGAATTAGAACGAACAAAAAATGGAACGCAACAAGATAGCAAAGCCGAATGGAACAGTTCTTCATCAGGTGCTGTTGAAAATGCCGACTTGAAGAAACGTCTGCGCGAACGCGAGGAAAAGATTATGAGATTGGAGGGCGAATGTTCCAAATGGGAGCAACGGTATTTGGAGGAAAGTGCTTTAAGACAAGCTGCCATTGATGCTGCTAGTATTCCAAAGTATGCCTTTTACTTCCTTATCATTTTCTGTTTATAATTTTTAAATTAAATGGTTTTGTGTTTGTTGTTTGTTTAAGGGATGCTAAAATAGCAGCTTTGGAGAAGACCAGCCAGGAAACTGAGAAGATTATTGCAGAGGCCCGAAACGAAAAGATTCGGCACATGGACGAAGCACATGCTGCTCAGAAACGCGTCGCTGATTACCAGTCGAAAGTGAAGGATTTGGAGTCGAAGTTGGCGGAACGGGACGCTATGATTCGTGTTTTGCAGAAAGCCACCTACGATAAAGATGTGTCCAGTATGTTGAGCAGGTCTCCGCATCATACGCCGCATCCTAGTTTGGTTGGCTCCGATTTGGAACATGTTTTAGGGACTAGTGTCAGCAGAGAAGAATTGGGTAAGCTATAGGGTTGCGCGTCTCTTACTGAATTTTTAACTTAGTTTTACGAAATATCTCTTAAAAGAAATATCCAATAATTTTAATTAATTGTTAAAAATTCAGTAAGTAAAAAACGAACTTATTTATAAATAATAAAAAATTATTAATTTTGTAGTAAGCAGCGTTTTAACAAGTTCAACGAGTTTTGGATCGGGCAATTCGTACACCGGCAGCGATTCTTCATATATCCCTTCGTATAAATACGAAAGCAAAAGCTTCGACAGTACCAAAAAGACACTAGATAACCAAATCAAGGAGATTGACAATCAGTTGGACTCGCAATTGCTGAGCAAGGTAGGGGAAACCGAAACTTTTTATTGATACTTTAATGTTCGTCGCCTTAAAAAACCAAAAAAAAAAAAAAAACAACACCAACAAAATGTTTGAAGGGAAATAATAATTAGTAGGAAAGTGGCCAGAGGTCGAAAAGAGTGAGTCGCGGTTTTTGGTTTTCGTTTTGTTTTAATTTTTTAATTTTTACTTTTCACATCTACCAATTGTTTGAGTTGAGTGCAGACTTCCAGCTTATAGTTTTAAGTATAGTTATCATAGTAAAAAATAATAGTAAAGCACAAAAATAATAAATTCAATTTGTACATTTTACACATTATTATTTGTTTTCTTTTTATGTTTATTTTTTCCAATGATTATTATATTTTACTTTTTCCTTCTACATTTTTTTTTCTGTATATCTATGATAACCAAACTTGAAAGCTTTCTTTTCCTTTGAACGTCCCCTTTGCATGCATTTTTATTTGTTTTTCTATTTTGCCTTACTTTGGAAACAAACAGAAAAATCAGATTTTTCGTTTTTCGAAAAAACAAAAAAACAAAAAACAAAAAGAAATGAAGATTTATATTATTTATTTTTTAAAATCCTGCATGCAAAATTTGCCTACCGTTTGCAGTTTTGAGTGGTGGTGTGTTGTGCAAACTAACCACTCTCTATTTTGCATCATCAGGCAGATCCCGACATGTCCCAACTGTGTTTCTCTCTTCTCCATTTCAGCGGGCACTTTGCTGTTTTCCAGGATTCGCTAATCCAGTCGCTGCGCAGAGAAAAGGAAAGATTCCCAAACCATTACTGGCGAGTGTGAACAGTCAGGGGACGTCCAATGCAGCGTCCCTCTTCGACGCCCAATTCGTACTGGGCCAGAGCAGCCAAAACAGTGCTGCGGGTCGCCACCAGATGAGCGGCGACCATCACGGCGAGATCCTTCTGTTGGAGAAACAAGGACGCGCATCGCAACAGCAAAGAATGCAAGAGCAAGGACATCATCATAACAATTCAGCTAATTTACCACCGAGTAGTTTGCCGCGTCCACCTAGGCCGAGAACGCAGAACCGTCGCTTGGGCGACTACAATCGCTTGCCGGACACCGAAGTGCCCACCCGCAAGAAGTCCGATGGCGGCCAGTCGCTTTCGATGGGCAGCAGCAATGGCAGCAGTAGAAATCCATCACCGGCGCGCTCATTTATACCGGCGCCACGCAAATTAGGTGAATATGGGCGCTTGTCGGAGAGCGGCGGCTCTTCTGTGTCTTTGAGGAAGCCGTCCGCTAGGGCTCTAAGCGGAGACCGCGATTCGACATCCACTTTCAGCGATAACTCGGCCAGCAGTTTGCCGAATCCCACCAAGGTGAGGTTTTACAGTGGACCAGCTAGACGCGCGTCCAGTTTGGCGCGCGACAGCAAAAGCTCCACGGACTCGACGTCCAGTAATAAGTTTCGCATTCAGTTTTAGAATCCATTCTTTGTTTGCTGTTTTTCCTTTTAGTTTCTTACTGGTTTTTTTAGTCATTGATTGGGCGTGATTAGTTAAGTTGTTACTTTTCCTTTATTTATTAATCTTTTGTCTACTTCTTTCTTTCTTTGATTTTCTAGTCGAAAACGTAACGATTACCGAATGTGCCAAAGAATTTGCACTGTTTTTTTATATACAATATTGTTTGTGAATGAATTATAATAAATATACAATCATAATGAATTATATTTGTCTCAATAATTTAATAACACCATTAGATAATTAAAAATAAAGGAAAAGAATAAATTGATTTGAAATTGCCGCTCTGCTTCAATATATCGGTCATAACTGGTTGCATATGATGCCACAAGGAAATCATTGTTTTAAAAATTAACTAACCTGTAAAAGCGCGTAATTGTTCAATTGTTCATTATAGCCCGTCCCACTCGGCATAAAGCATCAAATTGCAATTAGTTTGATTGGAAGTCAGTTCCACGCACGTGCAAAATCGGAGGCCTTTGTTGGCGGCTGCGGCGGCGGCAGAATAAGTATCCTTTTCGCATCCACCAGAGAGCGGCACCAGCTGCCGAGCTGCAAGGTGGCAAGTGCAGCGGCAACACGGCAACCTTCGTCTATTGCCATCTTTATCCCGCGCGTGCATTTGTTGCGTTTTCGGCTGTGGTCGGAACCTGCCCGCGCTGCCCGCTTTGACTCATGCACCACAGTTCGTGTTGCCAGTGCTTGGGACTGGTGTAGTGAGTAACTGGCCAACTAGTAACGTAAAGTGTGTGAAGCAGTGAGGTGTATCCAGCGGTTCCGACGCTCTCGTCGCAAGCGAAAAGCGAGAGCCGCGCCTTCGGACCTAACAACTACCACCGCGCCGTTAATTTCCCAAAACGGTTCACTCTTCGACCGAGAAAACAATAGAAACGAATTGGCCGCGGAAGGCCAACTCGAAGAAGCGAAAGCGAGCGCCGCAACAATCGCGGTTGTGCCAGATTTGGGTGTTGTGTGTGTGCGGGCCACACGGATTGTGAGTGCGTGCGTGGAGAGTAAAGGGATTACACACACGTAATATATATTTTATTCGGAATATTTGTAGTGTAGTGTACTACTAATAGTGCGACGATAATAATAAAATTGTGTAAAATGACTTGTGTGTGCTTCGAGGAGGAGACGCGGCCTGTTTTTACGCGATGTCTGTAACGATAACAACACTTTGCTCTGTCTTCTCTTTGTGTCTCGTCAGCATCGGTAACGGCAGTGCGAAATAGCAGTTGACCAACAGTTGAAATTTCGGTGTGTCTCACTCTCTGCTGCTGCTGTTACAAAACGAAAATCCAAGGAGGGCCTGCAAATTTGCAAATGTGCAAACTTATTATCGAATTAGCGCCGCTTTCAACAATGCATATCACAACATGTCGACGACTGTGACGTTCCGAAGCCGCCTGTGCTTTTGAACGCAAAACGTAAATTACAAGAAGAAGTGCGGTCTCTCCGTAGTGCCAACACTAATCATCGAAAATAGAAGACAAGTGTTTTTACCATTTCATGTTGTAAAAATAATAGTTCATTGTAAGAAAACGAATGTTTGCGCTGGGAAAGTGTTAGTTGTGTCCAGGCCAATATTTTAAACAAACGGCAAACGTGGCAACCAACGGGAGAAACAAATAAAGGATAATAATTAATTGATCCAACACTGAACGAACGAACGGAATAATAATAAAAATAGGAGAGGATTACATTTATACGCACCGCGATTAATTGAGGTAAGTTTGTAAATAAATAACGTAACTGTCTGTCAAGCACGAAACCATTTTACGGAATTCCTTTTTTATTCTTCCATTTAGGCCCCGTTTTTTTCCCCTTATAACCTTACAAAATACAAGTAACTTGTTTAATTTGGCAGTTTTCTGTTCTTTTGTTTATTTTTCGCGGCCTTCTTTGATGCATTCAATTAATTGCCAGTTTTTACTATACAGGGACATCCATGAGGTGACAGTTATTTATATAAATAAATAATGCAATAATTATCAGTATATGGAAAAGGGGAAATACTATACAATGTTTCAAGTTTCAACAGCTCTGACTATGTGTGTGTGTGTGTGTGTGTGCGTTTGTTTTGTGTCGACAAAACGAAAATCAATAAACGGCCCCCAACATTTTCACGGGGGATATTTCCTCCGCTCCTTTTGCAAAGCCGCGCCGTGACGCGCTCTCAAATCGTGCCGTTTTGTCACCGCCACACGCTCCCCTTTGCGCCACTTGCTGCTACTGCTCTCATTCGAATGCATTTTTTTTAGATTTTGCCTTATGGCATTTTTTTTTATGCGAAAAACGTAAAGTATTGTAGAGTATTGTAGGCCACATATGGCCCTCATTTGTGCTAAGTAATTAACTTAGCAAGCGCTTTGTTGTCTTTGCTTTGAAAAGTGCAAAGTGGAAACAATAATAATGCAGAAATGCCAGTTTTCGTAGACAAAACACTGGCCGTTGTTGAAGAAACGGTTCACTCTAGGATCGTTTCTTTGTCAATTACTCATTTAATTAGGTCTTTGTTATAACGGGTCTTCAAAGATCATGATCGAGTATCAAGAGCCATTTTTAGTGACGAGATTAAAATCTGCAAGAAATAAATTTCATTTTTATAGTGATTTTTTTTTAAGATTAATAATTAATATTTTTTTATTAATTGCTTGTTAGACTATTGAGTGTAATGTTTGAGAATCCAATTTGTTATGTTAATAGGTCCTTTATTAGTTTAAGTTTTCAACTAGCAATAATCGCACCTCGGTAAACCCTCATCGGTTACGATATCGCCTCTGCGCAAAGCTTTATTTATTTTATCGTTTATTTATTTAGGTTATTTAATCGTTTAATTATTTATTTGCTAGTAGTTTCATTTTTCAATTAATCAACGGCTATTAATCGTACGGTACATTTATGGAAAATAATTTATAAAATATTAAGCTCCAGTTATTACAAAACTATTCAATGTAAGGGAAAGTTCCATGAAATTAATTGCAATTTGTTGCTTTATGCAGGATGGGGTAGTTTTCTAACGTAATGATTAATCTGATTAATCATTCAATAGATTGCTGAATTGTGTTTTTAGTGTTTTTTAGATTGATCTGAATTCGTGTTAACAAATGCATGTAATCAAACGATATAACTTTCCCTTATTAATAATAACTTGGTAATGGATTAATTGATTGTAATAAAAATGCATTTAATATTCTTGTTTAGTTACTTTTTCATTCAATTCAAATAGTTCAAAAATTCAATTCAAAAAAAATGTTTTATTGCTTAGTAGAGCTGTTTTCCAGTTGAAGTAATTTTATATTTTTTTTTTCTAAAAGTAGTTAATAGTTTTTCAATAGCAATTAACGTAATCATTGTCGAAACAATGGTTGCAGTAGATACTATTAGGAATTATTAATTCTTTTTGTTTTTTGTTATTACACCGTAACTTCAACGAATATTTCAAGAATTTCAATAAACTCGTCATTTTCAATTATAATGAAAATTTCAAGTATTTCAATAAATTCGCAATTTTCAACTAATGAAGATTTCCATTGAGAAATTAGTTTTTCTGTATAATGCGTATAGTTTACAAATGATTGATTTAATATTTTAAATGGCCGTTTATTGAAAAAATAAAAATAAATAAATAAAAAATAAAAATGGGCGAAATCAGTTTGTAACTATTTTTTGAACTAGGTGAATTTGTTGATACTTAAACATTGAATTTCCATTTATTTCAAATATTCATTTAAATCTAGTTTAAATTACCTTTCGAATATTTTGTGAAATATTTTGTCGATTTTTTTTATTGCTAATTTTGCAGGGATTTTTAATTTTTCTTTTGCATTTTTTCAATTGCATTTAAAACGCCAAATTTTATTTATTACAACAACCAATAAAAACTTTACTTAAAAGTTAACAAAATACCTGCATAACGAATTCAAAATTAAATACTAAACAGGGCCGAGATTCAAAAGCTGTCATAACTTTGCAATATAGTTGCCAATAATTGTGCGATTTTAAATAAATATCTTTTGTTTCATTGTCATGTAGAAAACTTACTTTAAGCCATTATAGATAGATCGAGAAAACTTGCATTTATCTCTTCCCGTACAGTCGTACTTAATGCTTCACTTCTATTTTTATAAATGAACGATAAGTAGGGTTGTCTCAACAACAATATTACAATATTTATCACTGTATTTTCTGTATGCTTACATCTCAATAGTAATGAGAAAGATTTAATATTTTCTTCACAAACTTAAAAATATTACAACAACCAAATGAAAATTTTTATAGTGGAAGACACAGAAAGACAAGAAATGGAATGTCCGGAGTGACTCAGGTTTGATTCCACTAAGCGTTTCATATCTTCGTTTCTCTGTGTGTTTTTCTTCTTTTTTTTGGATATGTTCTCTGTATGTGTGCTGGCTGCTTGGCACTATGGGACTTTAGGGTATGGAACTATAGATTTTCAGAAGAAGGCACAGAAAAAGCGAGAGGGACAAGTTGATCCTCTGCTAGAAGAAAAAAAAGTTATTTATAATTTGTTAAAGCTTGAACGCCGAAGCTTATTTTTCACTCTTTCTCTCTTATTCTTCTTTTGCTGCTGCTGCTGCTGCTGCTGCTTCTGGTACGTTGTTATGGCTGCTTTGCTGTTTCTTCTGCACTGGTGCTTGGGCTGGAAGCGGCAGCAAACTTTCCGACAGATTTCTTAATTGTAATTTGTAAGATTACCCGCCAACGGTTCTTGAAACCGTTGCTTTTGTTTTATACGGCTCGTACATTTCTACAGGGTCATCTGTTAATGAAAAAAAGTGAAATAAAAAGTTTAAGGGAGAAAGGAAGAAGGTTCGCTAATGCATAATAATTAAATTGAGCTTATTTTATCAGAGTGTAAATGTATATTCAAGGTATATGGAGACGATTCAGGGAATGGAGAAAGCAATTCCGTTGCCGGTGTAATGGTATATTTGATATTTCACTATTTCCGTTTTCGCTTGCCGTACTTACCGCTGCTGGTCGTTTCTTGTTGCTTACCTACCTATGGAATAGCAATAGACAGATTACATTACGCCACTTACATTGCCAGGCTATTATTCGCAGAATTTGTTGCTGTTTTCCGCGTGCGTTGTATGTTTCTTTTCTGTTGTTGTTTCTTCTTTCTCGTTGTTTAACGCGTACGCTGAGTGTGAGTTGAGTCGCTAGGCAAACGGGTCGTTGTCAGATCGATGACACTTCGGGTGCGTGCCCTCAAATTGTTTTCGACTTCTATTACACTTAGAGTTTATGACTTTCGGTTTTCGTTACTTGTTTTTACCATTGTTCTTCTCCTATTTCTAATTGTAATTTGTTTTCTTTTTCTTTAAGGTCTTCACAATTTATTGGTTTTAACTTTTTTTTTTAGGTGTATAAGATTTTAAGTTTCATAATTTATTTTCGGTGGTAAATTGATGTTACGGAAAATCGGCTTTTTTAGTATTGTATGTCGATTTCTTTAAACTGTTAGTCGGAAAAGTTGTTAATCGGCTTTTTGCTGGAGAAGTTCAAATGTTGAATTTATGACTTTTATTATTGATTATTAAATTTTACCATGTTATTAATGCTTCATATTTAATTAATAATAATTATTATTTATATTATATTTTGTATTAATTTTTTGAACACAATTATTATTATTAATAATTATTATTTATTGTTATATTAATGATTATATTATTATAATAATTAATTATTTTTTTGATTATTTAATCAAAAAATTTAAGCTTAGATAAATAATAAGGCTAAATAGCTTAAAAATAGATGGAACCAAAGATTTATTAATTATTTTCGGTTCATTAATTTGAAACTAAATAAGGGAAAGCTTGGAATTAAAAAGCACTTTTTACAAATTTGTTTAAAAAAATTAAATTATTCAGGCGACTTAATTAATTTTTCCAGTAAGTTATTGCCAAATAAATTGTCTTTAAATAGTTTCAGCAATTTTTTTCGTTTTTAAACATTTATTATTTCATATTATAAAAACAAAACGAAAAATTAATAAAATAAAAATTAAATGATTAGCTTTAAAGTGAGATTAAAGAGTTATTAATTATTTTCTGTACCCTAATTTAATAATTTTAAACTTAATAAATGGAAGCTTCGAATCAAAAAGTACATTTACAAATTTGCTTATAAAAACTAAAGTATTTAACCGATCTTCAATAAATTTTTCATTAATTTTTTACTAGATAAATTGATTTTAAATATGAAAAAACAATATTTCATTGAGACAATTATTTATTTTTATACAAGGCGTTTTTTAAATATTATTAAAAATGTCCATTTTTTAATGTAAAAGCTAAAAATAAAATAAAAAATTAAAAATGACCAGTCAAATTAGCTATTATAGTAAATAATTTAAATATTAGTTTTGAAGTTAATAATGAAGGTTTCCAAAATTGAATTCGTAATTAGTACCATTTAAAGAAAATCAATATTTTGTGTTTTTATACAAATGCAAATTATATTTGAAATAATTAACCTTTAATTAACAGTTTTTACTTTTTATACAAATAAAAAAAAATAACAACGAAAATAAATTTTTTTGGTCGAAGTGTTGATAGGGTAGGGTGAAGGGTCCAGTAGTAGATTGGATGGATCGGACGTTGGGATGGATCCACTAAAAATCAAAATCCGAAAAAGAAGAGAGCAAAACTTTACGAGATTTCGCCGCATAATACGACATACCTGTTTTCCACCTTCCTCCACCAGTGTCCGTCGGTCCACCACACCATACACCATACAGTATACACCATACCACACTACTGCCGCCTTTGAAATCGTAACGTAACGACCGCCGCTTTCCGTGTGCTTTGCCTGTGCTTGATTCTTCCTTTTGTATACTCTCTGTATGTGTTTGGCTGTGTGCACTGTTAAAGTGGGATGATGACCTTCTTTCTTGGTCTCCAACTCAGCCATCGCTGGCTTCTTCTCGTTCCTCTACTTCTACAAGTTTCTACCTATAACAATATGTTTCCATATTCATTTCTTTACTTTGTATTATGTATTTTAATTCACGTTTTGTATACTACAGGGTCTTTTTTGCTTTTTCTTTATTATTTTTAGTTTTAAATTAATTATTTTCTAGAAATATCGCTGAAAATTTACAATAATTTCAATTATAGAATTTCGCCTAACATAATGTCAATGATGAATTGATTTTAATGCAATTGGATTTATTAGGGCCCTAATGATGCAAACAATGCGATGCCATAACATAATGTCCATTTTAATTATCTATAATCATCTATTAATCATTAATGTTTAATAATGTAAGTAAACATGGAACTCCTGAATTTTCTGTTCTGCCTAAAGGATTTTTTGCGAATTTTCCAATAAAGTCAATTGCTGCTTTACACTTTAAACTTTGCGAAAAGAATTAAAAAAGAAATTCCAAATTTTTTTTATGACACTATTAAATGTGCATCTTAAAAATTGAAATTGAATCCCGCCAGCCAGCACATTTATAAAGTTGAAGAAATATTTCCGATATTACAGAAATTACACGAAGAGTCGTCTTTTTTATAGTTTCGTTTTGCTTCTACAGCTTCTAGCTATAGTTGGCATTAGTCTAGTATCAGTTGCCATTGCGGGGGCGGCTTTAATAAGACTACCCTACACAGACACTGTTCCCCCTATAGAATCCTGGAGCGATATACACGTTATGTATGTGTTGGCATTTATATTCAAAAATTTTCCCACTTGTCGCGAATTTTCCGCCCGAACGAAGAACGTTTTTGTTAAGTGCTTTACTTGCAACACATATGATCGATCTATAAATAATCTGTTAGCCTAGTTTGAGCAATATTATTTAAAGTTGACGAGCGCGTTTAAAACCTATAGATATTTGGAGTAAACGCCGGGGAACTTTCGCGAAATATTCCGAGTGTTGGAAAATTCTCTTGGAACTCTCGGAAATTCGATCTTAGTTTTCTTTTTCGCACTTGTTTTCTATGTATTTTATATGTAAATTTCATTTTTTTGGGTTTTATCCAATTTTTGCTTTTGATGCTTTTCGGCACTTTTCATTTTATCGAATTTGCCCTTTTTTGTTTCGATTATTATATTTAGTTTTGATTTAAATTCGAAAAAAATACAGTGTTTATTCGGCAAAGAATGAACGTATATTTAAAGGGTATTAAAGGTATTATCGATTGGCAATATATCTTTGGAAAAGTTTTCGCATCGAATTTCCATGTGCATTGGCTACGTGCTTCGACGCAACAAAATTTATAAAATGTTTTTCTGTCGCGGTCCGCTTTACGAACGAACTGTAAAAGGATGATGATGATTAACATTAAAGCGTTTGACCTTCTTTTTACTTTATTGCACTACTTTTTTACCACCTTGTGCTACTTGTGCGCTTCGATTCCGAAAAATAAGCTCTTAGCTCTTAAAGTTAAAATGTTGCCGTTTAAAGTAAGAATTTCATTCAACTGATAATCCCCTTATGGTTTAAAAAGGGCTACAAAAAATTAGTACCTGTAATTTATTTGATTTATAAAAAAATACCGTTGGTTTTTCGTTTTTTCTTTTCCTTTTATAATATATTAAATGCATTTTCGTTTCGGTGTAAAATGTGATTCGCATGTTATTTGCTATGGAAAAACTGTGCAAACTTAATAAAAGTTACCGGAAAGTTTAAAAAATTAAAGTGTCAGGAATCTCTTTTATCTTTGCTAAAGTTGGAGTGCAATGTTTGCATAATAATAACGGATTGCATTTATATGATAATAAAGAGATAAGTTTTTCGGTTAACAAATTTCAAAATTTATTTTTGAGCACCGTTTAAAAAACTATTTTCACGAATTAATTTAAAAGATTTATTGGAAATTCAATGCTTCTTTGATTAACCCTGTAATTAAAATAATAATTATTATTATTAAAAAAATAGTAAAAGTTTTGACTTTTGAACTATAATGATAAAAATTACATAAAAAAAGTTACCTAAAAACAAACTCAATTCTCAATTGAGATTTGTCGCAAGTTTGTTTTCCCTTCTTTTAAAAACAAAGTTTACTTTTTCTCTGGAATAACTCACTTTCTCTAATTTGGAAAAGTATACCGTTTGTTTACTACGTTTATTTTTAAAACTTGGAAACAGATCAAATAAATAAATAATTTAACCAACCCATGTTATACCCTTTAAAAGTACCTTGAACATTCCAAACAAAATGTTATTTTTTTTTAATTCCTAGCTGAAACTCAGCTAATGTCCTAATTGATTCCTCCTTGTTGCCGCCTAAAATTTATATAGCGTTTTTCGCGAATATCATTTATACAGTTGGCAATTTTTCGACCGATTTATCACCATTACCAACGTAATTTGTTTTGTGATAAACAGCGCGGCTTCGCACAGCGGATCGGACGCGTACCGTAGCTTTCCCGTTGTCATGACGACGCACGCTCCCGTTTTCCTTGCTTGCTTGCTGGGTTTGGATCCGTGCAATGTGTATTCCAGCACTGTTCCCGCACGACCGAAGAAGGGATACCCAGCCGAACGCGAGACCCTTTTCCGCCGTCCCTCCAATCTCGATTCTTCCACAATGCTCCTCGGTCCTCACACATTGCGCCCTATTTGCGTGCGTTGCAAACGCTTTTTTGAATCACTTAAATTTTTACAATAGTCGCAATGTTTATCAAATCATATTGTACTGCTAAAATAGTATCCAAATCATATAGTAGACAACATTATGCCATTAAATTTGTTTGTTTTCATTAGTAATAAATGTGTTTATATGGGTTGCTGTTTGAGGAGAAGAAGGTGCCGGTGATCAATGATCGGTTCGGTGGGTTCCCACTCGTAAAACTTGCCAGTTAATATTGATTTCGGGGCGCAGGCATGCCACGGACCGACGACGAGAGAGCCCTAGTGTAAACCTGCTGCCGCTGCTTGCCCCTACTAACAGGCAAAAGCGAGGGAGGAGAGAGAATAACAAACAAGTGTTTGTGCTTTGCGTCTCCCACGACGAAAAAGACGATGAAAGAAAGGCAGAAAAAAAAATGAAAGAGGCTAGTAAAATAATTCTTATTCACTAGCTAGCTTTCCATTTGAAAGAAATTGTCTGTCTTTCTATAAGTCTGCATTGATGTAACACCCTATATGCGGATATTGTTATAGCGTCATAAGTCTTTGTCTTTTCTTAATGTTTATTAGTTTTTTTTGTGGTTGTCGCTTTTTTTTCACTTTTATAACGTCACAGATTTGTAAAAAGTAAAAAGAAAATGTGCTTTTATTTCCTCTGACCTATAAGACTGTGCAGACTGGTAACAAGTGTGACAGTTTTCTCGATTCGGCTTTTCGATCAATAGTCTTGACTTTTATTTTTATTTTGAAAACTTTTTTGCAATGGTTTTAAATTTAAATTTCGAATTTTCCTAATGAAATTTTTCAATTAATTTATAAAGAAGAAGTATTTCTTATGTTTAAAATGAAAGCAGTATTTTTGATTAATTGTATAGTAGTTTAAAAAACCTTTTTTTTTTAAATTAATTTTATAAGTCGTAAGCTTGCATTATGATAATATTTTACCGTAAATTTTTTAAATTTTACTATAAAAGTGCGCATCAGAATTCAGAAATGATATAAATAGTCGTGGCTTTGTGAACAAAAAAAGCTTCGCATCTTTATCTCTAATTCTTTACATTCGTCTTCCGTCCCAAAGAGCTTTGAATCTCTTTTACTAATTTCGTCGTAGAGATAGGTCAAACTAACTAGTTGTGTTTTGTCAAACTATTTCTTCCTTGCTTTAAATGCAGCAAGTTTTTATTTTCTTTCTACGATACCTTTAATAGTTTTAATGCTTTTAAAAATAGGAAAATTTAATTTAAAAAAAAAGTATTTTTTATTATTTTTAAAGTAATAAATTTAAAATGCTTAAATTATATTTGCTTTATAAATTTTTAGTATTCTAAATGCATTTAAAAAATATGAATGCTGTTATAATTTAACTATATGTTCGATATCCGGTACAAAAGTTTTAATTTGCATTTACTAGAACTTTTTATTTTTTAGTTCACCTACCATCTTGTACTTATAAAAGTTTAAGATTTAAAATTCTTTATTATTGAAAGACAATATTTTTATTGCAAGTTACAAACAACCTGTTGCTTGGAATTGAAATTATACCTTTTTATTTTTTAAACTCAAAATAATCGTTTTTCAAATAGCTGCTACACAAAAACAAGAAATGCTACAAGCTTACAAAAAAATTAGTAAGTAATTCATATTGAATACCACCCATTAAGTATTCTATCATTTCGAAAAATTTTAATGAGTAGCAGAAAACAAATAAATTTGAGTTTTCCTTGTAATGCCCTAAGTTCGTATGCCCTAAGTGCGATATCCGGTATAAGAAGATCTTAAACAAAAAAAAAAACTAGTTTATATTTATATTGTTTGCACTAATAATAATAACAATGATATTGCGATAACGCTGAGGCCGCCAAATAAATATTACCGGACCTTGAAGTGCTTGCATAACTTTTTCTCTATATGACTGTTAATACTTTTTCACTTACTTTTACACGAAATACTTAACACTGTATTACTGATGTATTATTTGTAGCATTAATTGCGGAATTTACTTTTGAAAAATAAACCGTTTAAATGAACCGAAAGCAAAAGTGGAAATAAAATAAATCACGTTTCTATTATAACATTGGGCAAGCGTGTTCGAAAGCGCTCGCTAATTATAGATTAAGAGGTTTATTGTTTTATTTATATGCAAATAGTGCAGGGATAATAGTAGTAGTAATGAAGGTCAAGACGCGTCGCATTTCATCATCATCATCATCATCAGCAATCAGCATCATTACGAGTCAAGGCTGTTAATTCTCATTCATTCCATTCGAGTCTGAACTCTCAAGCTCAAATTTATTGATTTACTTTTTTTCTGTCTTTTTTTTTGTTTTTGTTTTGTTTTAATTATTATTACCTTTATTGAATTTTCACTTTGATTTTATTTAATCGTAATACTTTATTGGATGGCTTCTATTATCTGTTCTGATTGGGATCATCTATTATTATTATTGATAATTGCTGTTATTACATGTCATTTGATTGGATTTTTATATTGAATAGCGGATTGATGCGTTTGATTACTTTAAGAGTATTAATCATTCAATTCAATCAATGTATTTTAATATTTTTATATTTATTTTAACATAGGGTGACAACCCTATATTTCTGCATTTCTGTATTTACCAAGCAATTTTTCTAAAAAAAAAAATATTTAAGTAATAAAAAATTAAATTTTCTAATTTGTAATTTATGGCACTTCCGCTATAAAAAAAATTGCTAAAAATTGATTTTTCGAAATGATTCTGCAAGGATGAATTAACTTTTTATCTGTTTTTTTTTTTTTCATTAGTCAAATTCAATCAGGAAAAGTTTTTACTTTTTGCACTCCACTGAAACTGAAAATAGAAAAGAGAATTTCATTTCAGTTGCCATTAAAGAAACACTATTTCAATTAGGTTAAGTTAAATACTAAAAAAAAAAAAGATTTTTTTTTAATAATACAGCTGAAAACGATACTTTTTCCAATTTCCAGGGCTGCAAAAGGGTTAACTTTCCTTTACTTTCACTCTGACGAATGAAATTTTGATTTTTAATTTTCTCTTTTAGAAATATTTCAATTAACGCAAATATTTCAATCAATCACCCTGTATAGCTGCGAATAATTTTGTAAACAGAGTCAACAAACCGAAACAATATTAAACAGACAAAGCATGCAATATACTATACATCATTTTGAATAAAAAGAACGCAACCGACCGACAGGACCAGACTAAACAAGTTATTAAAATATTAAGTTTTTGCGACGTATAGCGTAGAGCGAAAAAAATTCCAAAGAAAAATCTAAATGACGTTTTGCAATTCGCATATCGCGTATCAGACAAACAAATCAACGACCGCCACCGGCAACATATAAAAGAAAAACATAAATATAAAAAGAAAAGTAGAAGAGAAGAGTTCATATTAAAATTAAAATTGCAGCAATGGCAGATCGAGTTTAAATACTCATTTATCAATAAATAAACTTATTAGCAAGCGAGCGGAAGGTCAAGGTTTACATATACTTTATATGGAAGCATTATATGACAATAATACCAATTGGTTAACTATTATTATATTACCATATATCCATAAAGTGTATACAAAGTACTTACAATGGACGCGGGGGCGGCAATTGCTTTTTTCTATTCGTATTTGTATCAAAAATAATGCAAAATATATATTTTTTTAATTTATATTTAGTGCCCAGAGGCACAAAAATGCATAATATAAAAGTAGAAATATTTTTTTTAAGTGTTTAAAGACCTTTGGACCATATTAAAATCTGTTTTCGATGCGTAAAATTACTGAATTACCGGGTACATATGACCATTTGACAATAACAATAACAACTGTACGAAAGCAAATGATTTCAGACTATAATACCTAAGAAACATATAATATACGTAAATAGTGTATTATTGCCCAAACGGACAATTGTGCAAACTGCGAAAGAAACCCGAACCCGAACGGTATAACGTTAATTATAAACAAATGAATATAGCTCTGTTAATTGCACGTTTTAAATTCATTATTTGTTTGTTTGTTTGGCATTTGCTTCAACTTTGCATAAACAATTTATTAAGGTTACGCAATACGAGTATAATTACGAAGAGTTTCACTGGTGATAAGTTTAATTACTATACGATATTTATTGATTAGATAGATGCAGTTTGAATAATAAAAATTTTAAACGTAATTTGAGTAAATAATAATAATTCTTTGTTTTAAGTTGGTAAAATTTAATAAATGATTTCTGATTAATATATTAAAACATTGATTATTAAAAAAAGTATTGAAAAAATGGGAATTCAAAATAGTTGGGGCCATATTTGATTAAAGTGGAAATGATTTAAAAACGACAACTATCCAGACTAATTGGAAATGTTGTCTTATTTATGAATACCAAATTTGGCAATAATCAGGTAAACAATAAAGAAATGGCAGGGATGGAAGTAAAATTTGGATCATCCGCTATATGAGATGACACCCAATTACTATGAAACTGACTTGTGACCAGTGCAATGAAATTTAACATTGCTCACTTCAGCACAAAGTAACAGCTTTTAGCGAAGCTGCAAAAAAATTCTTATTTTATGTAAATTAAGTATTTGGAAATTAGTATTGTAAAAAATATGAAATTTGAAAGAAAATTATAAAAACAGAAATGGGATATAGAGATAATTTGGGATAGTACTAACTTTTTCCCCAAATAACAAAATAAATTAAAAAGAAATAAGTTTAATTTTTAAATTGGACAAATAAGGATATTAATTTTTTTTTAAATCCTTATATTTTACGAAAATACAATAATCAATTCGATTCGAATTCCAATCAGTCATCCTGAATTAGCAAAGATTTGCCCATTGTGTTTATGTTTCCATTTTAATTGCTATTAGAATATCGTAATTTCAATAATAATTAATTATAAATAGATAAAGAATTGTTGTTTTCAATATAGCTGAGATTGTTTTACGTGTTCTATGCAGCGGCTCTTGTATATGAGATTTCTGCGGTTTTTGCTGTGCGCTGTTTGCAGTTTACTGCCGTTGTTCACTGTTCACGATGAATGTGTGCTTCGATGCAAACAAGTCCTCAACATTGACATAATTCCGCCTGTCGGGCAATTTGCAATCTTGCATTTGCTACTCTGCAATTTGTTTGCAATGTGTTTGTTAATTTTGCACTCTTCTATTAATATTTTAGTTGTTAATTTTCTTAAAAAAAGTTTTTTTTATATAGTCTACGAGTATAAAAATGATTTTTATCATTTTTTTAAATGTAGAGATCATTTAATGGCTTTTTTTAAGATTGATTAATTAAATTATTTATTTTTGCTAACCTAACCTAACCTAACCTAAAAATAATTCCTTTATTGACAGCTGAAAAAAAAGTGATCCTTTTTCCACTTTCAGTGGACTGTCCTGTGTTTCATGCACTTTAACGAATGAAATTTTATAAAGAAAAATGTTTTTTTAGTCTTGAAATGACCTGAGGAATCCAACAAAGTGAAACTTACTATGGATTTCCATTTAAAAATTAACATCTAAAGTAATTTCCGGTTAAAACCTAAGTGGCTTAAAATTTGTTATACGCAAATAAACAGCAACCAAAAATCTAATATGCCCCAATCTGATTTTTCAATATTTTCCATATTTATTTTTATTGCGAGCTTTTGCTTCTCCGCGAGAAATGCCCTTTGTGTAAATCACTAAATAATTTATCGATTCCATGAAGCGATAGATTGACTCAAATAGGAATTCAGCTGCGCTGAATTGATGGATAATGCGGCAAATGAAAAGCTGAGAGAAAGCTTTCATTTCATTACGTCCGCTTTATATAAAATTATTATTTCCGCTAAACTTTACGCTGGTATTATTTACATCCATTATGAAATTAGTTTAATTTTGCTTTGTTTTCTGCAGTTTAAATTGGAAGTTAAATTATGAATTTTAAATGTGGAATTTATGGATAAATAATAAACTATTGACCTAGTTTTTTTTTATCAAATGTTTCTATTAATAGACTTCATTTGGTAATATACTTTTTTGTTTTTCTAGTTGACAAGTGTTGACAATTTTTTTTTGAGATTAATTGCAAATGTTGTAAACTATTTAGTAAACGTTTATTTTATTATGTCGTTTTAAATATTTTAATTAGAGCAGCAGTTGTTGTTTTTTAGTTACTTATTTGAATTTCGTTTACAAATTTATTAGAGAAGAAATTGTCTCGTTTTATTTTTAGATTCGCTGCTGATTCATATTTATGATTGTCAATGCTATTTTTAAGCATGGTTTACTTCACTCTAAAAACACCGGGTGGACCATTAATACGAGTTACAAAGTGCTTAAATTAAATTAAAAAATCAATTGTTTGATTGTTTTCAGTCTAAAAACTGAATATTTTTAATATTGTTAATGTTAAAATGACTGAATTCTTCAGAAATTTAACTGAAAAGCAAATAATTAAATTTGTTATTATCTTATTTTATTATTCTAAAGTGGCACTCCGTATTTTTTATTTATAAAGCAATTAATTTAACATTAAGTTAGTTTTCCTTTTTTAAGTGACTTGTTTCTCGGTCTGTAAGTGGTGCCAAATATGCATCAAATAGAAATTCCATTTAAATTATTTAAAAAATGAAGTTTTTAACGTTTTAAACATTCCAAGCGTGAATTTTCATTTATTTTTTGGTTTAATTTTTAACACCTAAAAACATTATCTTTAATTTTATTACTAATTAACGATTCTACATTTTGTACACTCATTTATAGTTTTGTTAAAAAGAAAATGGTAAAAGAATTCTTCATTTGTATTTTATTTCGAATTTAATTGGGTGTAATGGCAATTTAATTTGCGACTTGCAATGAAATGTGCCGAAAACAAAAGCAAGCAATAAATTTAAATTAAGCCTAATAATTTCCCTTGACAAATTAATTTGAATTTGTTTATATTTTCAAGCTCTAAATTAAGCATATTTAATTAAAGGATTAAAATAAATTTATTTATTACGCACGAATAATTTCAATTATTATTATTGTTGAAAGTGTTTGTAATAAAGAATCACTCTCTGGAATAATAAATAATATATTTAAATTAATTAGGCGGTATTGAGATTGTTGCTTTATCCGTTTAAAAAATCTCTGCATATATGTTTAATTAAAATTGTTATTCTTATTTTTGTTTGTGATAATGAAATGTCAATTTCTTTATGTATTTGGCGTTTTTGATTAATTATTAAATTAATAAAATCATTCGATGTCCTACATAATAAAAATGAAAATTTAAACTCAAAGAGGGTGATTTGTGAAACACTTTTACACAGTTAAAAATTATTTCCAGGAAACCAAAAAGGCATAGATGAAATTTTATTACAAATTTTAACTAAGAAATAATATAAATTTAAAGAAAAAGTTAAAAGGGTGGCCCTTTGAAAGACTTAGACTTAAATGTTTTGCCAAACTAATAATATTGGAGTAGTTACCGCCCACTTAAATATTATTTTCGACTAATCGGAAATACACAAATAACATTTTATTTCGGACTTTGATAAAGAGACATAGCTCCTATAAATTAGAAGTGCAAATTAAAAATTTAAGAGGGTAACTTTGTGGAAAATGGATTTAAACGTTGCACTTGCCGGACTAACAATATGGGACTGAATACTGCTCACTAAAAATTGATTTCCGGGAAATCGGAAAATCATAGATAACATTTTATTTTATATTTTGATGACGGACAATTTACCTTATAAATTAAGAGCAATCATAAAAAAAAATCGATGGAATGACTTTTGAGAAAAATGGACTTAAATGTTCCTCTTGCCAGACAAACGAAACAAAATTTTTATTTCTATTTTTTTTTATTATTTAAAAAACTTAAAAAATAAGTCCCGCTCAGATAATTTATTTTTTTTTACTGATAATACAACAAAGAAAACTCACTTTTTATATATTAGTTAATAATAAAATGAGATTTTCGAAAAGAAAATTAATAAATATTCAATTTATGAAAATATAATTTTCGATTTTTTTTTTCATCGCGGAAAGTTATTGCTAACTTTCTAACTAACTTTACTTTTCGGAAAACTAACATTAAAAGCTTAAAAGTATTTCATTTGTTTTCATGTATTCAACACGTACTTTTTATAGTTTCAAACAATATTCCCCCGAGGCACAACCAATTTGTTCCACCCTGAACAATTTTAAATTTTAAGTGCTTAATCTCTTTTATTATAATAAATGCTTCATTAATAAATTAATGCAGCTTCACTTTTAAACATTATCTATTAAATCACAATCATCTAGTAAAATTAACTTTTCAAAAGCAGAATTTTAAGCGAAAAATCGGGATTGTTGTGAAAGTGAAGCTCTCCGCACTTGTGTTTGTTCAGGATCAGGATCAAACATCCCCTTTCGTGAAATAACACAACCAGAAAGACTCTTTTGTTGTGAACACATTATACGCAGCGCCCGAGTCAATATTACACCGGATCTGTGTGTGTCCGAATGTGGAATTTGATTTACTATTCATTTATATCTAATTCATTTAGTTCATATTTATAAAATAAATAATTACAGGTGAAATGAATTGCCATTTGCATTTGCATAAGTGCGTTGTATTTGCCGTTATTTGAAGCAGCTCCAACTATATAGTCGCTGCGAACTGTATTACTCGCATTGCGGCTTCACCATCATTTCCAAAGGGCTGTTAACAGTCGCCGGTGCGATAAATCGACTCATTTAATTTAACTCTGTGTGCGTCTGTATATGTGCAAAGGTGCCCAAATGGTATATTATTATAAATGTATAAGTGTGCATTTGTGTGTGTGTGTGTGTACGAGTTACGAGTATGTGAGCTAAATAATATAAATTGTTTCGAAAGTGTCAGGAGTCGAATCAGCAAGTTCAATGTCCGCATTCGTTTCTTCGTTTTCTTTCGATGCGAAAGGCTAATGGCGATCTGAGCTTTCGTTTACAGTAAAAAAGTAAAAAGGGTTTCTTGTCGCTTTAATATATATTAAAAAAACCTAAATAATTTACTTTATGTTGTTAAATTTATTTAAATAAAAAATATAAAAGTGAAACCAGAATTAATTTTTTTTGCATTTTTCTTTTTACCTTTTTGAAAGCTTTTCCTTCCGAAATAACAACAATTATTTTAATATTGTTAAAATTAAGTTTAATTTGGAAAAAAAGAGGTGTTTAATTTGTTGCTTTTTGTTGATTTTCGAGCTTTTATATGGATTTTGTAAAGCACACGAAACTGGTGAGATTTACCCACATGAGCTATTTCTGTATTTCGGTTATAAATATTCCCATGTTAAATTTAGAAACAATAAATGCGTGCGCTCTGTTCCACTGTTCCAATATATAAATTCGTATAGCAGTGTACATCCTTTCGAAACTTTGACCAAAAATTCTAAATCCGTCTGAATATGTGCCGCTGAATACAAACAACGCTTAATTAACGTCCGAAAT
>JASKGO010001873.1:0-10300 GCA_030556065.1 Holobus sp. GC000080
GGACATCTTTTGGAACATTTCATTATGGCGTAATAGTCACCTCCTACCCCCCACGGCCCTCGATTTAAAAATCTTAAATGGCATGGGAGGGCGAGTGACCCCTCATTTTAAAGAGAATATTTTTTCCAATATTATAGTGAAAATCGCATGCAAAAGTAGGTCTGGTTGTTTGGTTCGTTATATTTGACGAGAAATGTTATAGTTATACAAGTAAATAAAATTTAAGTTTTAAAATATTTTACTTACATTGAAAGATTTACAAAATTGACAAATACGGAGAGGATAAAGTTTAAAATTGATGCTTGCGGCTTTTGCTAAGACTAAATTTTTTAATTAATGCACAATAATCTAAGGAATGACCTACGTCATTTTCGATTGAAAGAATAGCAAGGGCTGAAAGCCGATCCTATGTCATCGAATTCCTCAAATATGTTTTAATAATTTTAAGCATCGAAAAACTCCTTTCAGCAGAAGCAACCGTAACAGGTGTGGTGGCAATAATTCTCAGAACTATTTATATAGTGGGGTAAACGTCAGTTATTTTTTTTTTCTATTAGATATTATAGCACCGAAAAAATTTCATTGCTTCCTTCATACTAACGGATGAACGTACTCAGTTCTTCGTACAATTCATGTCCATCAATATCACTTGATTCTCCCACTGTCATAGATATTTGCAAGTCGCTGCATTGCTTCAAAATATCACTATCACTAATTTCCTTTAATCTTTTTATAAGCCGGGGCCGTGGCTCAGTGGTTCGAGCTCCGGACTTCGGACCGAATAACATGGGCTCGAATCCCACGGCCGGCAAGATATGGGCAATGGTGTTTGGGTAGGCATCCCCATCACCATGGCAGAAGGCAACTTGCGCGCACATTGTCGACAATAATATAAAAATAGTTTATTTTGAAAATCTCTTCCGCATTCAATTCATGAGCTTCATCCTCCCCTTCAAAATTAAAATGTCTCCTGACTTCTGTAAACTGTCTGACAATATCATTTTCCTCGGCTATTTCTCTCGTTGTTACAACTGATGACTGAAAACCATTTTCTCGATAATTATCTAGCCAATTTGTGAATGCGTCTAGGTGTTGTATAACCACATCTAACAGCATGTTTTCGCTTTGCCATATTTTACTGATAACATTTATCTTTGAAGGAATGTCGTACCATATGACAAGTGAAACTACAAATTCGTAGGTAGTTATTTCCTTTTCTATAGAATGGCATTCACTGACCAACTGACAATCGGTTGTATTTTCTGCTAAATCCTATAAAGCATCATATATATATCGCTTAGTTGGTATTTAACGGCCTTCACCGATGCTATCCTGCACTCCCATCTTGTTTTCGAAAGTGGTTTTATTGAAAAGGATTTTACATGAGCATTTAAAATAGCCCACCTCTGACTTGAGCCGGCAAACAGAGTGTACAATCTTTGTAGCAAACCCAAAAAAGATTTTGCTTGGACACAAGACGATGCTGCATCTCCTAGGACGAGATTCCAGCTATCACTCCCACAAGGTAAAAAATTAGCAAGTGGATTAAGTTCAATAATACGTTTTCAGACACCATTTTTTTCACCACGCATATTGGCGCCATTATCATATCCTTGGCCTCTGCAATTTTACAATGATATACGTAACTGTTTTAATTCTGCAATTATATAATTACTCAAACTCTCAGCTGTTGTTTTTTCGACGGCTATGAAACCAATGAAATGTTCTTTAATTTTAGCTGTTTTAGTAATAAAAAATCTTATGATAATTGATAGTTGCTCAAGTTGCTCAACACGAGAAACGTCGCGAGTACTATCAAGAATAATAGAGTAATATTTATTAATAATTATTTTTTTAACAATTTCAGTTTTCACGTTTCAGTTTGCCATTAATAGAACCTGGGCTTTCGACTTTTACGGGCCTTTGCCACGCTCCATTGGGGGGGTCACTTTCATTTTGGTTGCTCTCGATGTTTTTTCGAAATACGATTCCTTTTATGCGTTGAAACGAGCCACCGCTACGGCCACTATTAACCGGCTTCGTGACCATTATATTCCGGAAATAGGCAAACCTCAGCGCGTCTTAACCGATCATGGCACGCAATTTACATCTTTCTCGTTTGCAAAATTCCTCCAGGATCAGGGTGTGCGACATTGTTTTTCTTCCGTTCGTCATCCACAAAGCAACCCTGCAGAACGAGTAATGAGGGAAATTGGTAGATTGTTTCGCACGTATTCCCCGAAGAGCCATGTAGGCTGGGCGAAAGACCTTCGCAATTTCGCGGACTTAATTAATAACGCGACCCTCGAATCGACTGGTTGGTCTCCCGTGGAACTGCATTTTGGCCGGCGACCGTTTTCCTTGCTGCGTCTCCATTGTGGTTTTCCGGTGGATAATTCGGGCGCGTTTGATCACGGAGCGGCCATTCATCTCGCGTTTGAGAGTATGAAACGGCGGGGCGAGTCACGGCAGACCCGCGCTGTCTCCTAAATAATAGATGGTGCATATCGATTTTGGTAAAATTAAGAGGCAATAAGGTAAAAACATATTATTGATGAATAATGAGTATGTATGCATATTTATGACAAAGATTCGCTCCAAACATAAAAATATTCACTCGCTAGCTCTGGCAGTCTATATTACTTAATATTTCGAGGGTCAAGTCATTTCCAATTGCGAAACCGTCGTTTTTTGCTGTTTTTCTTCGGAATCTAAATTGTCTTCATTTATATCAGGGGGTGAATTTTAATGTTAACATTATGTTGAAATGCTAAATTCTTTTACTAACGTTTAGAAAAAATGTAATACCCTCTTTTTTAACATCATTCCAAAGTAACAATGTTGCTTTAATTGTTTGTTGAAAACCA
The DNA here is from genome assembly GCA_030556065.1 of Holobus sp. GC000080. NCBI lineage: Eukaryota > Metazoa > Arthropoda > Insecta > Coleoptera > Staphylinidae > Holobus > Holobus sp. GC000080. The sequence goes on from JASKGO010001873.1 coordinate 2,868, forward strand.
TTCAAACAATAAATTAGTTTTGTCGTTGTGAACATTTTTAATTATACTCACGTTTAATATAAATTGAGCGTTTTTAATTGCATTACGACCACTAATTTGTTTAGTATTGAAGGCACAACAAATAGCCGCCGAGACAGATTTACTAAAAACTTGAGCCGCTAATTTAACTTTCATTTTTCAAATGTATTTGGGTTGATATGTTTACCAGAAAGCTTAACTAAAGCTCTAGTTGCTTTTTTTTTGGTTGGAGTCCCTAAACTAGGAGCAATTTCGCTTGTACTTATTCTTTGACTTAAACAGGGGCTTGAGATAGTATTTTGAACACTTTAGTTCAGCGTGTTCGTTGATATAGTTTCAGAAAAATTTTGAATTAACCGAATTGGTGATTTTTCAAAATTGTCACTAACATATTCGAAAGGAACAGCAATCTTAGTAGTTTTCAACGACAATTTATTTTTATTTATTTTTCAGCAAAGTGTTTTTCGAAAAGTCGTTTTGTTTTAATTCTGATAATGGCAAAGTGGCAATATTAAAATAGCCACATTTTTTTGCCATAATTTAGTTTAATTTACTGACTTGATTTTTTTTTAAGTTTAAAATCTCAATTATGATACCTAACATCATTTTATACGAGGCCTGTTCATAAAAAGTGTCGCGAATTTTGAGTTTTCGTGGGTTACGTATATTTGAATGTTTCGATAATTTTTGACAGAGAACGATAAAGAAAGTTCCGGATGTGCGAAGACGTCAACAGCAGGCAAAAATATTGATGAAGTGGAGAAAATAGCATTGCCCAATTGTCGAACTACCATTAGAAAAGTTGCTGAGGGCCTAAAGATATCGATTGGCTCATGCCATTCGATTTTTACCAATGTTTTGGGCATGAGACGGGTCACCGCAAAATTCGTACCAAAATTGATCAGTTTCGACCAATAATAGCATCGCCTTAACATGCAAATTTAGAGGGGAGCTGAACAAGTGTGCAGGACGCGTTGTGTGGCCAGAACACTGCCGTATAGGACGCGTTACCCAAAGTGAAGAATTGCTGGATTTCCACGTCGCTAATGAATTTCCGTCAAGTTTTTACCAACAAGCGTTTATTTTACTATATTGTTGCCTGGGCGGCTGGACGAACACTGGCTTTTCTCTGAATATTGTAACATCTCATGTGCGCAATACAGATAATTAACAAATACATTTTATCTTTAACTTTGTATGCGCAAATAAAGTATTAAATATAAAGTTAGTAAAAATAAGTAAAAAAATTGAGTGAAACGGAACATGCCGCCCCCTTGAAATGTTCCGCATTTCAAATTGAATCAATAAATTATAAGGGTATAATTTTTGAACAAATTGCAAGCGAGGGTTGTTTTGTGAGGGTAACAATATTTTTATGGCAGTAATTGAAAACCGTTGTGTAAATTTGACAATATGAAAATGGCGGATATAAATATGTATGTTTGTATATATAACTGTACATAAATAGTTGATAGTAAATAATTAAGAAATAAACGCTTATGAACAATACAGAAAATTATTTGAATGCAGTTTGCGGTTGTCAATTTTAACAAAATTGTAGCAAAAAGATATACGACACAATTTAAAAAAAAAAACTAATTATTAAAAGTTCATCATTATGTATCATAGTTGTTGCGTGATTTCATCATTCTCATCGACTTCTTGTGGCAGAGGACATAACTTTTTGAACGCGCGTTTGGTGATATAGCCGTTGCTTAGACGGACTGAAGCTACCCTGGTTATCTTGTCTGGGCCTGGATGAATTTCCTCAACGATTCCTAGTTTCCAAAGAAGCGGAGGTAAATTGTCTTCCTTCAATATAACTACTTCTCCTTTCTTCAGCTCGTAGGGTATCCCTTTATTCTTTCGTTTGGCCTGCATCTCCGTCAGATACTCATGACTCCACCTTTTCCAGAAATGTTGGATCATCTTCTGTAATTTTTGGAACAAAGATAATCTGCTCTCTCTTATGTGGTCTAGGGGTGGGTCCACAACCGATAGAGGGCGCCCAATGAGGAAATGGGACGGGGTCAAAGGAGAAGGATCATTTGGATGATTATTAATATATGTTAATGGCCGGGAATTCAAAACAGCTTCGATTTGAACTAAAATTGTCAAAAGTTCTTCGTATGTAAGAAGGCAATTGCCAACGACTCTTCGCAAATGCGTCTTTACAGAACGAACTCCGGCCTCCCAGAGACCTCCCATATGGGGACTCCGCGACGGAATGAAGTGCCATTCAATACCGCTATCACAAATTTTGTTTTGAAGTTCTTCTGTTAAGTTTTTGTCCGACAAAAAATTATATAACTCTTTCAATTCGTTGTTGGCTCCAACAAAATTAGTTCCGTTATCGGAATATATTTTATTAATGAGACCGCGACGGGAAACAAATCTCCTCAGACAGGCGAAAAAGGCTTCTGTGCTTAAATTAGTGACCAATTCAATGTGAATTGCCTTCGTTACAAAGCAAATAAAGATACATATGTAGACTTTTGAGACCTTGGCACCACGACCCTTACGATCTTTCATTGATAGAGGACCAGCGAAATCGGTGCCACAAATTTGAAATGGATGAACTGGACTTGTCCGATCGATCGGCAATTTTCCCACTTCGGGTTCCAAAGACTTAGGGTTCGTTTTAAAACATTTAATACAATTGAAAACAATTTTCCTAGTGAAATCTCTTCCATTAACGATCCAATACTTCTCTCGCAAGGCGTAAAGAAGTGACTGAGGGCCACAATGCAAACGACTAATGTGCAAATTAGCGGCGATAATCTTAGTTATTTGGTGATCGCGAGGTAAAAGCATTTGATGATAATAAGAAGGGTTGTTATTATAATTTTGAATGCGGCCACCTACACTAATAATATTATTTTTGTCGAGAAATGGCGAAAGATAATATAATTTCGAAGATTTTTCTAGCGGCTGTTGTTTACTTAAAATTGCTATTTCTTTATAAAACGATTGTGACTGTACGATTTTGATAACAAGCAACTCCGCTGCAACAATTTCTTTTGGCGCAATTCTAATTTTCGTGGGATGACCCTTTAAGCGATCTAGAAATTTGCGATAATAAGCCAAAACTCGTAATAGTTTTAAATAGTTAGAAAATTTATAAATTACTGGTAAGTTAACGGTTTTAGTGGCCGCGAGTGTTACTGTTTTTCATTTCTGTTCACTAATGTCTGCGCTTAAAGTTATGTTTTTACTGGGCCAATACGTCTGATCTTGAAGCAAAAAAGGGGGACCGTGCCACCATAATTTTGAATCGCCTATTTGGTTAGGGAAAACGCCACGACTAATTAAATCGGCCGGGTTTGTGTCTGTTGGGACATGGCGCCAACATTCTTGATTCGTTATGCGCTGAATTTCAGCTACTCTGTTTGCTACGAATGTGCTCCAACGCGATGGATGACTTTTAATCTAAGTGAGCGCAATAGTTGAGTCAGACCATAACCAATAATTATGGGATTTAATTGTGTGTTTAATTACTGATAGTACCCTTTCAAATAGCTGGGCTAAGATAAGGGCTGCGCAAAGTTCAAGTCTCGGTAAACTGACATTACGTAATGGCGCCACTCTTGAACGGGATGTTAGTAAACGGCATGATATTTTCTTGTCAACGATTGCGCGAATGTATAGACACGTACCATAACCCCTTTCAGAAGAATCAGCAAATCCATGAATTTCAATGTTATTGGAATATTCCATAGAAACAAAACGAGGAATTGTGAGGCGCGATAAGCTGTCAAGTTCTTTATTGAAACGGTTCCACTCTTCAATATATTTTTCTGGAACTGGGGTGTCCCAGTCCAATTTATTTTTCCAAAGGTCTTGGACAATAAGACGCATAATTATTGTCACCGGTGTTAATAGACCTAGGGGGTCGAAAAGTTTGGCGGCAGCTGATAAAATGCTTCGTTTTGTTGGAATTTTAAATTAACTACGTACACACTGATTGATGCAAAATTGAAAAGTGTCTTTTTTAGTGTTCCACAAGATACCTAATGTTTTCTGTTCTTTGTTATCTATAGTTATGGATTCATCGGAGCTAAATAAATTTGACACAATTTGTGCATTAGTTAGCCATTTATGCAAAGTGATTCCCGCTGTTGATAATAACTCTGTTAAGCCTTTCTGTATGGATTGAATTTCATTCATAGAAGAAGCACCAGTTAATATGTCGTCTACATAAGTGTTATATTGAAGAATTTTGCTTTCAACGGGATGACTTGTTTCATGCTCCTTAGCTAATTGTATTAAACATCGAGTAGCAAGATAAGGTGGCGATGAGGTACCGTATGTCACTGTGCATAATTGAAATATTTTAAGTTCTTCATTTTTATTGAAGCGATAGAATATTTGCTGGTATCTCCTGTCTTCTTCATGGACCAAAATTTGTCGGTACATTTGCTTCATGTCGACAGAAATTGCATATTTGTACATACGAAAGTTTACTAAAATGCTGAACAAGTCACTTTGTACTGTAGGTCCAACTAACTGTGATTCATTTAAAGATAAGTTTGTGACTGATTTGCAAGATCGATCAAATACGACTCTTAATTTATTGCTTGAATCTTTAAAAACTGCATGGTGTGGTAAAAAGTAAGAACCTTGTGACAAATCTATTTGCTTCATGTGGTTTGAATCTAAATACTCTTTAATAAATGAATCGTAAGTCCCTTTTAATTCAAAATTATTATTTAATCTGCGTTCTAGCGAGTAAAATCTCTTTTTTGCTATTTCTTCATTGCTCCCTAAGTTTCTTATGTTATCGTTAAATGGAATTCTGACTACGAAACGACCGCTATCGGTGCGTCTATGAGTTTCTAAAAAATGATTCTCGCAAATTTCATCATTTAGAGATAATATTTTTGATTTCCCATTAAAAGATTCAAGTTTCCAAAACTTTGATACTAATTGTTCGAGAGTTACTGAACACGTCACTATCTTATTGCTTGATCGCATTTGATTGTGCAACTTGCCAGAAAGAATCCAACCAAATAGTGTGTTTTGTAAAACCAATTTATTCCCCGTATATTGAATGCGTTCCGGTAAAATTAATTGATAAAAAAGTTCTGCACCAATTAATAGATCTATTTTGTTTGATACGTTGAAATCTTCGTCGGCTAACTGAACGTTTGTAGGCAAATGAACCTGAGAAATATCAAATGAATATGTTGGCAGCTCGCTTGTAATATTAGGCAAAATAATGCAAGGCAAATTACCATAAATTTCGATGTACGCGAAGAGAAACGAATTTTTGTTTGAAACAATTTATTTGAAGCAACAGAAGTGCTATTAATAGCGCTTATTTGTACCTTGGTTGGCGTTTGCGATAAATTCAAAGTGCGCGCGAAATCAATTGTAATGAAATTGCTCTGTGAAGCAGAGTCTAAAAGAGCACGACATATGTGTTTGTTTCCAGCGTTGTCGTAAACAATAATCCGTACTGTAGACAATAAGATTTGGCTGTGTGAGTTGTAGATGTGTGCGTTAACAGCTGACACTGGCGCAGATATAGGATCATCAGAAATTTTGTGTAACAACGTATTATGTTTTTGTTGGCATTTTTTACAGTTCTGCTTCATGCAACCCGTGACTGAGTGTCCCTTGCGGAGACAGTTGGTGCATAATGATAGCTGATTGCATTTTGATTCCCTTTCCTGTAAATCTAAATTCAAAAATATCGGGCACAAATAAATCTGATGATTATATGAGTTAGAAACAACGCAAGAAAATCGCTTGCGCTCGGAAATTGTTGTGTAAGAACTGCCACGGCCAAGCCGATTAATATTAGTGCCCTGAGAAATTTGATTCAAGAATTTTTGTTTGAATGTAACATTTTGACTAGTGTGCTTGTGTTTATTAAAGTGGTCTGAATTTGTTTGTTTACTTGAACTTAGAGTTTCCAGTACAGTACACCTTGTGCGCAAGAAAGATAAAAGATCATCAAAAGTTGCTTGCCTGCTAAATTCGTTTCGTTTCAATTCCCATTGATGTTTGCAATTGTTATCAAGTTTGGTACATACTAAATACATCATTATAGCGTCCCACGAACCTGTGGGTAAGCCAAGATTGTTGAGAGCCCTAATATTGGTTTGCACAATATCGATTAGAGTGCATACTTCCGCGGCAGAATCCCTTGAGATTGTAATCATTAAACATTAATTTTAAATGATTGTTAATGAGAAGATTTTTGTTTTCATATCTATTAACTAAAAGTTCCCATGCTACTAAATAATTGTCATTAGCTAGCTTCCCCTGTTAGCGCTGATCTGAGATAGAACAATTTTTGCACATTGCTCAATTCAATGTTGTTATAAATAACAGAAATAAACATGTCTCTGAACTCTAACCAAGTTTCGTATGCGCCATTGAATGAAGGCAATTGCATTGTAGGCAGTTTGATTAAAGACTGAGGTAATATCTGAGGTAAATAATTTGTTTCCGAATTGCCAGAAGTGGAACCTGGTGTATGAAGAATACGTGAACCAGAAGAATCTGATTGTTGGCTTCTTTGATATTTACTAATAGTTTGTTTTGCTGAAGCTAAAGACGAATAAATGTGGTCGGTAGTTTTGTCACGTTCAATTAACTGATTATCAAGATCGTTAGGCAAAAGAGTTTCTAAGTGATTTTGAATTGTGTTAAAATCTGCAATAACTGTTTCAATGACACTTGTTCTGTTTTGTAAATTTATGATTATTGATTGTGAAAGACTATCTGTATTAATTGAATTTATAAATTTGTCGAAATTAGTGAGTTGGCGTCTGATACCAGCTCTTTATGTGATTAGATCTTTTACTGCAAGATTAGATTGAATGTTTTGCTCGCGAATGTTTTCGCTCATGGCTTCGCTTTGAATTTCCGATTCCGCCATCTTGCTGTTTTGAATTTCAGGCCAAAATGGAGGAGGAATGTTATGAAAAAAGATAAGAAATTGGAACTTACAGGATTGGACGCCCTACTGTTGATTTCCGGTGGTTCCAATTGCGTGATCCCTTGAGGTGATTATGAGTGATGATTGAATGATGAATGTGTGTGATGATTAAATGATGAGTGTGAGTACGAGTTAAAATGTTCAGTGTTCGTCAAAATTTGTAATGGCGACCACGAGGTGATGCTGTTTGTGGGCCGTGTTAGAACGTGGAGATCCGGCTCGAAGGACCAAAGAAATGTGCAGGACGCGTTGTGTGGCCAGAACACTGCCGTATAGGACGCGTTACCCAAAGTGAAGAATTGCTGGATTTCCACGTCGCTAATGAATTTCCGTCAAGTTTTTACCAGCAAGCGTTTATTTTACTATATTGTTGCCTTGGCGGCTGGACGAACACTGGCTTTTCTCTGAATATTGTAACATCTCATGTGCGCAATACAGATAATTAACAAATACATTTTATCTTTAA
>JASKGO010001874.1:0-19695 GCA_030556065.1 Holobus sp. GC000080
AAACCCAATCAATTTATTAGTATTCATTACACATAATCATATTCACGAAGTCCTCCCTGCGTACGGAAAGATAATAACCAGCGCAATCAGTGAGTTGGGCACTTTACCACCCAACAAGTACACATACATGTATTTTTTAAAGATATTTTTTATTTCATACAATATCTTTACATGTGACAAATAATTTATAAAAATATAAGTATTTTTTATAAAAATTGTCAATTTTTTGGGTAAAAAATATTTTAATAAATAAGTAAAAATTTAATATTAAAAGCCATTAGCAGCAATGAAATGCTTCCAAATTCATGGTAATCATCAGCATTACATTTTCGAATTCGGATTACTTTCGTTTCAATTCTAAGCGGCCACCTTGAAAACAACAATTTAATGTGCACCGCACTTTGCATTTTTGGCTGAAAACGAAATCCCTTTTCCTAGTGTATAAATGTGATGAAACGAAAACGAATATTTAACCATGTGGATTACGAGGACAAAGCGAAAACCAATAATTTTAAAATAGAAACTATCTGATAAAAGGTCAATGGAAATGGAGCTCAAGTTCGCATCGCAAATTTATAGCACTCGACCGTTCGTTCAATAGCTGAGAAAAACAATATAAGATAGGAACCGGTGAAGGGAAATCGTCAATAAATTAAATGCAGACTGCAAGCGTATTTCTTTGCGATCCACAAACCCAAAAGGCGCAAACAAAGAAAATTCTTTAAACGCTTTATTCAATTTTCTAATGAACAAACAAGCTAGTGAATGAGAATTAATTAATGAAAAGATCATAAATCAATGGGGCAATTTGGAAATACTGTCACCGATGAAGAGAAAACTTTTACGTCGCAATTTTACAACTTCAGAGAGTAACACAATGGCAGTTCGGAGTAGAAAAATGTTGGAAAATTAATAATGATTCCAATTTGTTACAATGTTTGCAGTGCATTGTTCACAAATTTCATTCTGTAAATGTAATTTATAAAGAAAAAACGTGATGCACGTAAATTTGTCTCGTTTGAGAATAAATAAACAGCAGGAAAGAAGCAATAGAGTAAATTACTTTCACCTTTCTTTTATTTCTCAATTCGCCTAACGAATGTTCAAGTTCGGATGCGGAAAAAAGTCAATTAGTTATAATGAGTTTTGAAGTTTGAACCAAATAATTTTCGGTACGCGCTCAATATTTCTAGCATTAAAAAAGAAAATTTCATTTATTTGATCAAAAAGTGATGATTCTTTTTAGAAAGAAAAAAAAATCCTAAAAAAAACCGAAGAAATGAGAAATCTTCGGGTTATAACCGAATAGTGAAAAAAAAAAGAAAGAGTAAATGGTAAAGGTGAATGTTCGTTTGGCGTTTTAATTTCTAAAATTGTAGTAATTTATTATCAAATATTAACAACGAAGAACACTAATTGGAAGAACATAAATTAATGTGTTACTTTTTAAATCGACAACATAGTGGATTAGATAATTGTCGAATATTATTGTGAATAAAAACAATTATATTTTCAATCTTATTGTTTGTTGCAACTGGAGCGTAACAATTATTTTCGATTAATTTTAATAACCAATTATAAAAAAAAACAGCATTTTGGGAAGCGAAGTTATAAAATAATTAAATATACATTTGGAGTTATAATGAATGATTAAAAAAATCAATCATAAATAAAATAGTTATGGAATAGTTTTTGTATTTATTTAGCATTCATTAAATAATATAAACTCTTAAATATTACGCATTACACGGTCGTTTACTTCACGCAAGGAAATTAACATTCGTGGCATGGAATCTCACGTATCTACGAGTACATCGGTTTACGAAAGGACAGCAAAAATGAAATAAATGAAACAAGGCAAAAATTATTTTTAAAATTTTAGATTTTAGTTTAAATTAGGTTCAGTTAACGCACCAATATTTGGGGTGCTCTAGATTAACAGACGATAAAATAAAAGAAGTTTAATATACCCAAATATCGAAATGAAAATCTGGCAAGGAATAACTCTTTGATACTTATATTTATTTTCTGGCACCAATTAAATAATTTTTAATTTTCTAAAATCCCGACAATACACTCCACAAACCATTATATCATAACTTTGCATTTGCATTTTTGTTAAAAAGGAGAAATTTATAAAATTTGAATTTAAAAAAATATTGCAATTGAGAAAATTACCTGTGCTTACTTTGTAGTTACTTTTATTTTTTAAGAGTATAGTAAAAACTGCACAAGGCAAACCAACTTCTTATATGTAATGGTTAAATATGTTATTGTTATATAGGAACAGTACAGAACAATAAACTTTTTTATGTTAACAAAAAATTCGATTGCATTTTATACTCTTGAACTTTCTTTTACACCTTTGCAGCAAACATTGCTTCAAGCATACATAGCGGTGTCATAAATATTGATGTAGAATTAGTGAGACTTGGGCCTGCGTTTTGTAAAATATAATTTTGATAACTTTATTATTAATTCAAAGAGATACTAAATGAAACCGCAAAACAATTGCTGAATTTGTTATGAGAGCGAATGGCAAAAAAAAACTTAAAGGCTATTATAAACCTTTTATATGATAAATTAAAAGCACACGAATTTTCTATTTTGATTTGTTAAAAAGTAAATGTAGTTGTTTTAATTACTGTTACGGAAAATATGGAGAGTCCCTAATCAACTGAAATCCGATCCGTGTAGAAAAAATTAATTTTACTGATGAAAAAATATCTTTAGTATGAAATAAACAGTTAATACATTGTCTGCCAAATTGATATTAAAATGTTACATTTTAACGTACTCGTATTTAAATGCAAAATAAAAAAACGTGTTGTTATTGATGGAGCCATATAAATTAAGCGAATACTTTGTGAAGATCATTATACATTCGAGCACTAGTCTATTTTTTATCTTTAGTATTCGGTTATTGCTGAGGTGGGGAACCTTTTTCTTAGTTGAGGCCACTTTTTAATTTTTATTAAATACCGGAGGCCGCAAATTCTTTATCAAATCACCCTTTGTAGTAGTAGTTAATTTTTTTTAATGATATACGAAATAGGGTAAAAAATAGGTGTTATTTTCAATTCTATAATTTTAAAGTAAAAGATAAAGCAAGATCTGGAGGCCGCATGCGGCCCCGGAGGCCGCGGTTCCCCACCTCTGGGTTATTGTATTATTTTACACAGGTCAAATCGATTGAACTACCACCATACTCGTATTTTCATTGACGTAATTCCCTACCTTGTACAGATGTAACCTGAACCTCACCTGAACAATTTATGCTGAATAAGGAGAACTATTATTATTATTAATAGGCAAAAAGAATTGCGAGGTCGCGACCACCCTACCGAGCTTAGGGATAAATTGGAAGGCAAAATCCTGCGACCACATAGGGCCAAAAAAATCCACCAGTACATTTAAAATCAAGTTCTCGACTATATCTGCAATCTGCAATGACTACACCGATGCACCATGCCCATGATATTTACCCAAAGATTCTCTGAATGTGAAATTTTAATGTACTCTTTGTCACTTGTATAACTATGCAAATCTATTCGGTTTTTTCTAAAAAAAAAAATAATAATTTAAGTGCACCGTTGGGTTAGTGGAATAAATGCATATTAGTCAATTTTTTCTCGAAAGCAACCCATTCAATTTTTAAATATCCAAGTTCATTTTTTGAGCTTATTGCTCTTCAATAAAAACAATTATAAATTTTCAATTTTGCCTTTTTATAGTTTCCCGAAAATAAGGCTCAAGTGCCGGGCGTCCATTTATATGGCATATGGATAACGAGTGCAATAAACAACTCAATTATTTTTCACTCTCATTCTATAGAACAAATTATTCTTTAGAAAAAATTAAACTTTATTTATGTCAGTTTTTTTTTTATTTTCCGGAAACAAGTTTTAATTGCTCGGTGTCCATTTTTATTGTGCGAGTATAATAAAAGCGAGTGATGTAACATAATAATAATAATAATAATATTAATAAGTAAATTTTTGACCAAAGTTACCGTTCTGATTTTTTTTAAATTTTATAGTTCATATTATTCTCCATCAAAATAAAAAAAAAGTAAAATTTCATTTAGGTCATTTTAGTTACCCGTAATTTTTTTTAAGTGTGCGTTACCTGCGGTGTCAATTTCTAAGGCGATTGCAACTTATAAATCAAAGTTCCCCGAACCACTTCGGAGTTTTAACAATTAATTTATCGGGCACATTGACCGCCATCGAAATCCAGAATAAAATTTTGTCTTTTTACGTTATTTACCATTTTATGTTTTTCCAGTTTCCCGGAAATCATTTTAAGTGCGCGGTATCCACTCCAATAGTGCTTGGTTAAGTTGTATATGGTATTTGATAACGTAAAGCAGACAAAAGCAAATTTTAAAAGCTAAGAATGGATATTTATGTTTAGCGTCTTTTGTCACTCTCCATCAGAATTCATGCATTACAATTAAACAGATCTTTTTTTGTTGTTTTCTGTGGAGACCATCGGGTGGTTCGCTCCAAAATCTGGGAGACTACTAAGTGTAGCAAGTTTTAGTGGGTTTTCAAATACAACTGACCCAATCATTCTTATAGAAAATTAAATTTTTATAAATGTATTTATGAAGCGATAAGGGTTCGGCAATTTTTTGAAAACGATTTTCAATTGTTCTGCAATAATTTGGGAACCAAGAGATAAATTCAATCGGTTTCGATTGAAATGAATTAAAACCCAATTAAATGTTCCAACTAATTTTACGCGGGTATTAAATCAATACATTTTGCCCAAACTCATATAAATTCCTTAAATAACTTTACTAAATAGTCTTTGGCGATGGTAACTAATAACAATAAAATTATTTCCCTGACAAAAGCATTGCTTGCAACATTAATTAAATCCACATTCTACTGATTATGTCACTAAATTAAACCTATATAAAACATATTTTATCGACTTTATAGAATATGAACTTTATTTTTTATAAATGACAAAATAAGCTCCTGGGGCAATAATAATAATCGCATATTTTGCTTTTACGCTATTTTCTCAACCCGTATATGGGTAACTTCTACAGTTCTAAAGATGGAGAATCACTTAAAAGGAAAAAATGGGCTGAATTTTAAGCCCACCAAATACCTGCTCCTAATAATCAGATTTGTGTCATGATTTCCGAATTAACTCGAAAAAACTGAAAATTATCGACTTCTTTGATAATTTATTTTCAGCTCTATCTTATTTCCGGTTACACACAAACATCACTAATTCAAAATAAAACATCCCAATAATCATATATCATCCACTTTCGATAGCGTTCTATTTTTTAAAACTTAAGCAATAATACATTTTATTAATTATTCTTGGAACATATTTCCCGGCATTTTATTAATTTTTATTCTAAAATAAAAATAGTGAACCGATTTTTTAAATAAAATTTTAAGATTTGGCTTTAAAACCTAAAAAAAAAAATTAGTTGTATTTGGCTTGTCATTTATCTTTGACCTCACACTCTCGAAAGCCACCCTGTCTAACTATTGCAATCAAACGAAACACAACTAAATAGTAAATAGGGTAAAGTGAGCCTTTACCATGCATTTCGTTCAAAATGGACAAGACGTAAACGTATGGTAAGCCTTTGAAAGCGATGATACCAAACAAGCTATATCGTTGCTTTTGAAAAGGAAATTCATTTCTATTTATTCGATGTATATTGCATCCGACTAACGATAATAGCAATAATAATATGCAAATAAACAAAGAAATTTCCAATAGTGCAACTGCTACTAAATACAAATATTAAAAGGCCGGCAAAACAGCAAAAGTCTAATATTATAATGGGCGAAATAAAAAACGAAACGTTAGAAATGGAAGATAAAGAAGAAAGTTGCACAAACCCCCGGACTTTTGCCTTCGTCTTCTACTTCTTCAGCTCCCTACTTAAAAGTATTTTAAAACTTGGAAGTTCTTCAGTTGCTGAGGATCAGTCCGTAGCCGATGTTCAGAGACAGAAAGTGTGCCAATAAGTGTAATCATCAAACGCTAAATTGACACACGCACAAACAAACACATACACAGACGCGCGCACGAACGAGTATCACATAAAATGAATCAGAGATGAAAGTGAATTAAAAGAAAGTTACATGTCCGTACAGTTTTTGACTAATTGCTTCTATAGTGAGTGCTCAAAATAACATTTATGATTGCCAATTAATCGGACCATGAAGGTTAGTGTTTTTTGTAATACCTTTTGCAACAATAGTCCACAAGGAAAAGTCAAGTTTAAGGCGCTTGGCGCTTGGCTAACACCTTTAATAAGTTCAAGATTAAAATTTAAGGTGAAAGTTAAGAGATTTGTTTACCTCCGGCTAGTATCGTCATCATTAATCCAATAATATAATATACCAACACACTTTGCGCTTTTATAATCGCACCATTGTTTATTGTATTATTCAATTGTAGATTTTCCTATTGTTGTTGCTGCTGTTCTTGGTGAATTGCTTTGTTTGCGACGCCGGAGTGATCGTTCCTGCGGGCCCTCTATCTTATGACGACCAGAAAGACATTGCGTTCATTCAGAAACATTACGAGCGGCCCAAGAGAAGCGGATCCGGTGACTTCTTGAGTCACCTCAAGCACACCATAGGCCAGGGCATTAAGAGTAAGATCACTCATTTGGCGAAGAGTTCCGCTGCCGGATTGGGAGCATTTAGTCATGCCAGCAGTGGTCACGGTCATTACTATCATGACCATTACCATCCACATCATCATGTAGAACATCCTCATCATGTTGACTACCATCCTCATGACTATGTAAGTTGTATTTTTTTCATGTCGCTTCTTTCTTATTTTAAATACATACTTTTTGTGTTTCTTGGTTTCAAATATCGTTTTTTTTTCCTTTAATTAGTGTTAGTAAATCTTAGCAAACATTGTTTTTTTTTATTTCAATTAATGTAACTAATACAGCTGTTGTAGAAGAATTTTTTTTTAAGGAACATTGATTCAGTAACCTAATATCGACTTTTACAATTCATTTAATTAAAAAATATTAATATATTATAAATAAATAACACTTAAAAAACACATAATTGTGGAATATTTATTTATTTATTTTTAACAAACGCATAATCAAATGTTCTAATGCATATTCAGATTAAAGATTAAACATATCTTAAAAACCGTTAACTTTATTCATTTCGCCTTTTATCTGACATTTTAATCAAAAATCTTTATCATCTAAAATCATAAAGAAATTTATAAATTCGGTCACTTCCGATAAATCCGTAAGTAAATGTCATCTTTGATATTTAAAATAGGCCAATTTTTATTTTAGATTTCGAATTGTCTTTAAAAATAAAGATTTCGTAAAAAAAAGTTTTTTCTGACATGCTTACTTTTCAATAAACTTATATCAATGTGGTTTCAAAAGTTGAAATGATATACATGGTGTTCTGTTATAAAATTGAGGTCACGCGTTTCGTGATCCCTCTATGAAACTGCGCAATATTTAAGAAAAAAATATTGGCAGTAATTAAAATGGGAGCTAATAATATTATTTTGTATTAAATTTTGAAGTTTCCGTTTTAATGCATGAATTTTGATAGCATAAGATGAAAATTAACAAATCAATCTTAAGCAAAAAATGTTTAATTGTAATTTCTAATAAAATGTTCCATTTTTTTTATTCAAATAATTTAAAAAGAAGCTGTAGTCTCACAACAAATCAAACATTGATAAAAAAATTCTATGATGTATATTAAATGACCGAGACCCACATTTTGGATAGGGGTGCCCAATTTTGCTTTCACATTGAGTCGGTACAAACTTCTTACTCAGTGGTTGGATTGTCTCATTTTTTATCGAAGATTCTGTAAAGCCTAAAATAAAATTAAAAGGTAGTTCTCATGTATCTGTAACATTATAAAAAAAAAACTAAATTTTAAATTTTAATATCTATATTTTAATAATCCAAGGGGGAAAGCGTCCATTAAATATTATTATAAATAACGAATTTAATTAATGTTGTTTAATTGGTGCCTTAAACTATTACAAAAATTAAATTCACTTAAAAAGAAATAGAATTATTTTATTTATAAATTATTTATTTATTAAACTATAATTTACCACGTCATAAAAATATGCATACCTATCATTATTGAATTTGGGAAAATATTAAATTACAATTTTAGTATTTTAGAGTACAAAAAAATTGCAAATACGTCAAACTTTCACTCGAAATTTCCTATAACCATATATTGACACTAATGAACATTAATTAAATTGTAAAAACAGTCTACGCTAAATAACCGTGCATTTATAATAATAAGTACAAAAAAGTACCTAATTTTGTTGTACTATTTTACGAGTATGCATAGGTAACAGTATAGCCATATTTAAAATGTTTCAATTTTAAAATAAACAGTATTGCAATTGTAAGTGCAACTAATTAGTAATTAGCAATTCCATTTAAAGTAATTGTGAGAGACGAGCATGAATGAATGGGAAAGACACGGCCAGTGACCACGAAACATCCAAGACATAATATCTGAAAATTTGCAAAGTATAAATTCGGACCCTTCATGTACCGTCAAGTGGCGCCCAACATTTCATACTCCTTTATAAATTAAAACACTAAACGCACCCTTTGATACCCTGAGGAGCTAGTGCCTTTTATAAGTCCAAGCGAATACCGGGTCACAGTATAAAGTTTAAACTTAAATACTTAAACTTAAACTTTATACTGTGACCGGGTGTTTTACGAGAGCGGGAGGGCATTGATATATGGAAAATTATAAAAGCGAAATTTAATTTTTTAAATGTTAAGAAATTGATGTAATTGTTACTAGATTGTTTACAAATTAAACAATTCTTTTTACGTTGCTATGCCAACTAATTAAAGTATTCTTAGCTATTTATAATAATTATACTGTACGTCTCATGATGAATCGAACTTAGCAAAATCGCCATTGATTTTTGGGTTGCCTAAATTTGGGATGATTATGTGGTTTCCATGTATTTTTCCCTATGTTCGATTCTAAATGGGACAAAACGTTCAGTAACGTTCAGCGAAATGCAACGCACAGATGCAACCCAATGAACAAATGTCATTAAATCACTAGAATGTCAAAGTTTTTAAACTTTATGATTGTTTCAGCTTAGCAATCAAATTACTCGGTTAATAATTAAAATGATTTATAACAAAGAAGAAAAACTAGAATTACTTATGTGGTATTTTGCGGGAAACTCAATGAGAGAAGTTAGGGATTTATTTTCAATTATATTTACCGAAAGGCCAATTCAAATAACAAAGTTTAAATGCTTTGACATAATAGTGAGTTAATGACGTTTATTCGTTGGGTTGCATCTGTGGGATGCATTTCGCTGAACATTGCTGAACGTTGTGTCCCATTTAGAATCGAACATAGGGAAAAATACATGGAAACCACATAATCACCTCAAATTTAGGCAACCCAAAAATCTATAGCGGTATTGCTACGTTCGATTCATCATGAGACGCACAGTATACTATTTACTATAAAAATTTGAGTGTGTGTGTTTTTTTTAATAACTTAAAAAGTATTTTTGATATAAAATATGGGTGGTTCCATTTAAAGTAATGAAGTTATTTCGTTTTATAAAATTCTTTGTTTATGATTTTTTTTCGGACACCTTGTGCAATGAGTGTTAAGGAAATAACTGCAACTTATGCACTGATCCCTTGGTAATAATTTACAAAAAGAATCATTTAATTATCTTTTAAAATAAGAAAGTTCTGATTTTTTTTTTACCGAGGCACGAATTTTATCAATAATAACCGGAAGTGGACGACGTTTGAAAAAGTAACTACGATAGAAATTTTTTTTGAACTCAATCGTCTTTATTTTTATTATGGAATCAAAATATGAATTAAAAATTGAGGTGTTCTATTAAAAAAAAAATGAAGTGAGTAGCGACTTCCGGTATAACCGGAAATAACATGAAGTCGAAAATAATTTCCGAGAATGAAGCATTTGCTTAAATTAAGAATGGAAAAGAAAAAATTAAGTTTTCTTTTATAGTTCTCCATATATCGATTCACTCCCGCTCTCGTAAAACACCCTGTATAGGGAAATCACTTCTTCTACAATCTACATCAACGAAAAAACTGTACACAATTATTGTTTGCTAATATTAAATATTATGTATTTAAAATTCACAAATTGTATTTATTAATATGTTGTGTCATTTAAATTTGCTGAAATATCACTATTATTAAAATGTTAACGAAAGTAGTAATAACTTTTATTTCTCAATATGTTAAAGGAAATAACATAAACAAAATATACGCGATTAAATTTGTTTTCGCTTCATTCGGTTTGAGAAGTAACATTTGCAATTTTCTAGTAAGGCTTCAATGAACCGAAAATGCGTGATTGTGATGAACCAAAAATTATTTTTTGGTATTTATAGAAATTAGTAATTATATAAAATTTAAAAAGTATTTGATTATAACATTTTGTAATAACAAGGTTTAAGTCTGAAATGTGATATAATTCTTTGATATCCGGTATATTTTTAGTGAAAATTATAATTTGTTTATATAAACTGTTTATCTAAACAATATTTTTTTACTCTATACATAAATCAACAATGTAAATATTTTTTTAAATGTATTCCAAAAGTAAAAAAAATAAATTTAGGTAAAATTAAAGATTATCAACCGATTTTGCTCAAAAATTATTTAACTTTAAATTTCTTTTTTTTACATACTTTGTTTTTTTTTCGAAATTAGATAAGAAAGTTTCTGTTTTAATTGGTAATAAATATTCACATCGTTATATAGATTCTACATATTTACGTAATTTCATTAAATAACATTCTTCTCATTAGATTAATTGCACCTAAGAATTAATTACGCACAGCATTGACAACTTAAACATTCATTACAATAATTACTTCGCCTTACTGTTTACTTGATTTGTGCAGCTTATTATAAGAAACAAGAAGAGAATATTTCGTTTGTAACTTTGATACTTTGAATCTTTTGTAAACAAGTTCATTGCCATGTTGTTTAATCTCGATCCGGATCACTCCCCGTAATGTGGAAGAATTGTTATTTGTTAGCTAACACCTCAGGGTGTTAGTGTTCCTAAACGGCTTAAGCAAATTATTTCCAAATATGCAAGGTTATCCATCTCATTAAATTAATTTTCAATTTTGCTAATATAAATGCAACACCCATCTTTTTCCTATTTATTTTTAAAAAGTTCTTTAAAATTATATTATGCGATTTTTTTCTCAACCTGTATATGGGTAACTGTAAACTAAAGCAAAATAATAAAAAAGCAGTTTTAAAGCTAAGTAATTTATGCTATAGGGACACAAACCATTCGACTTCTGGTCGTTCAAAAAATCAGTCCTGTACACATTACTGCAAGCCATAAAGGCAATCAAAGGAGGCGTCATAGCAATCAAAGGCCAACTGATAAAAGGAGGCGGCCACTTGTTAACAGCCAAAGGGAAACTGATAAGAGGCGGCGGCGAAGCTCTCACTTCAATCGGAAAAAACATTGCCACTTCCGCCTTCATGGTCATTCCTCACGAGGAACACCAACATCATCATCACGACGATCATCATCATCATGAAGGTACGAGCATACGAAACTTATATAATTAGTTTACGCGCATTAGGTAAACACTGTTGTGTTTTGTTTCTGTGTTACATTGTATTTAGCAGGCCTTTATGAGCACGGCCACTATACTCACCCTGCAGGACACGTGAGTGCTGCTTCTGGTCCTGCGGTGGAGTACGGTCCCACTGGATACTACGCGGGGGCAGCACAATTAAACACTCTCTACGACGGTAAGTGGTTTCATTGTATAATAGATCGTTGATGGACTTCGTGACATTGCCAGACAAATTACCCGTTTGAATGTGGAGCAATACTTCAAAACTTGATTGTAGGTACGCTACGAGCAGATAGTATATCGGCGGCACTCGCTGACGGTAATTTTTCTGTGCAAAAAGCGAAACTGTACTTTCCATCGAACGAATGACACATTTTCCAATAATACGCGCGACACGTTTTTACATTTTCGTTTTCGGTTTATTCTTTTGTATACGCAAAACAATTACGGTTGGCAGGATGTAAGAAGTTTTTAAAAACCGAAGTGCTTAGTGAAGATGGGATTTTTGTAAAATAAAATATTCATTTAGGTTACACTTTTTGATCATTTGCTTGCTAAATTAGGCCATAAAAAGATTGGTTAGTAGCAAATGTTAAATCAATAGAAATTAACGTTTCTAAACGACAATATAATTATATAAACAATGATGGCAGAAACAAGTAACATATAGGAAAACAAAAGCAATAAAAAATAATGACCAAAACATGTGAAATGAGGGCAAGTATTAGGTGAACGGAGAAACTGAAACGATCTTCTTATTGGTAGTATAGCTAAATACGATTTTTATTGACTTTTCCTGATTATTAATCTATATTTCACTTTCTATAATATAACATAACCAAAAAGTATTTAACTTATAACCGACACAACTGCTGAATACTTTTATTACTAAGAAATATACAGCGTGTCCCCCTTTCCATACGACCATAGATAATTGCATGACAAAATTTACTTTATTTTTTCCCTTCTCACCATTAGCATTTTTCGAAACCGTTAAATACCTAAGTGGTTGTATTAAATGAGAAATATCATTTCACATTTTTTGAAGACTGGTTTTCACTAAAATATTGAAAAAAATATTCTCTTTAAAATGAGGGGTCACTCGATCCCCAATGCCATTTAAGATTTTTAAGTGAGGGGCCGTGGGGGGCAGAGGGTGACTGTTACACCATAACGAAATATTCCAAAATATGTCCCCCAAGCAACAAAAATTGACGTGTCTCAGAGATTTTTCTTAAAATGAGTTGTTTTCATGATATTCTTACTGGATAATTTTAGCTGGGACACCCTGTATTACTTGTTAATATTATTCTTCAATTATTTTAATTTGTTTAATTTATAATTATTTATTAGAAAATTCAAAGCGAGCTATTAACTTTCCTCAAACAAGAAAAATAATTTTTTTTTTCAAAAATTACAGCAATCATTAAAGATATACACAAACAATAATATCATTGGATTAAAAAAATAATAAGCGGATAGCCGACAATGGTTTACATTTAAAAAAACATAAGTTAATTTTTTATCTTGAAAATCATGGAAGCTATGGAAATTTTGTAAAATTATTTAGATTGCAATCAAAAATATCTATTGAGAACTGTTATTACTTTGTTTCTCTATGACAGATAGTTTTTTTTTTTTTTGTAATAAATTATCAAAAAAATCGACGATTTTCAGTTTTTTTTTTAGGATAATTCCGGAACCAGGAGATATCTGGATTTTGAACACGAGTGTAAGTTGGACGTGAAATTTTGCCCATTTTTGCCAATTTAACCGAATCTCTATCTTTAAAACTGTAGAAGTTACCCATATACGGGTTGAGAAAATGGCCACCCTGTGAAATTCTAGTTATTATTTACTCGTACTGCATGAATTAAAAAAACTGGCACATATTTAGAGATATTAATTTATGCAAAAAAAAAATCATTAAGTAAAATTTTGTATCACAACATTAATTAAATCATCGAAAATATCCCATTTACCAGAGATTGATATAGATATTGATTAACCAAAAAAACAAAAAACTCCAACGCATTACGATAGACACTGCAAATATAAAACATGAAAAAAATATATAGCATAGTTAGTACTTGGTTAGGGTATCTATTGAAATGAATTGAAACACAATTAAATAATCCAACTAATTACACGCGTCTATTAAATGGAAATATTTTGCCCAAACTCATATAAATTCCTAAAGTTACTATTTAGTGATGGTATATTATAACAATAAAATGTATTCAATAACAAAAGCATTTATTACAACATTAATAAAATCAATATTCCAGTCACTATGTCACTAAATTAATCTTTATATAAAACATATTTGATGGACTTTAAAAAATATGAACTTTATTTTGTATTAATGCTAAAATAAGCTCCTTGTGAAATAACTAATAATACATACTATACTTTTTTTTTTTGTAATAATCTTTTATTTTGCTTTTATACAGGGTGTCAATTTTCTCAACCCGTATATGGGTAATTTCTTCAGTTCTGAAGATAGAGAAGCACTCAAATGGAAAAAAATGGGCTGAATTTTATGCCCACCAAATACCTGCTCCTAATAATCAGATTTGTGTCATGGTTCCCGAATTAACTCGAAAAAACTGAAAATCATCGATTTCTTTGATAATTTATTTTCAGCTCTATTTTATTTCCGGTCACACCGAAAGTTGCAATAAACTTTATTAGTTCTAAAGAAACATCCCAATAATCATATCATCCACTTCCGATAGTGTCCCATTTTTTAAAACTTATGCAATAATACATGATATTATTAATTATTCTTTAAATATATTACCAGGTTTTTAATTTAGAAAATGGCCACCCTGTATATAAATGGACAAAAAAGAGACTAATACCCCTTTAAAAAATCGAATATGTCAGGATAAATCTCCAGAATTATCCCGAAAAAAACTGAAAATCATCAACATTTTTGATAATTTATTCCGAGAAAACTATTTGACATAGAAAAGAAAGTAATAATATTTGTTCATAATACGAGTAGATAATGTTAAATATCATGTGAATAGTTTACCACAAATTCCATGACATTCTTGATTTTAGAGATAAAAAATAATTAATGATAATACATTTTCAATACCTTTTTTCTTATGTATTGTAACTTTCATTTGCAAATTAAACATTTTTATTTTCATTTAAAAAGAAAATAATTAACTAATTTATTTGCAATAAAGGGAAACATCCTGCCGGCTTAGTGGTCCTTAAGAAGATCCCGACCGGATCTGGACACATAGAAAATGACGTACAGGAGACGCAAGCACAACCGGTCGAACAACCCCCCGACTTTCGACCACTTTCAGACGGACTCGTTCCGAAAATGCAGAACTTTATGACATCCGTTTTTCATGCATCCTCATCACCTGACACGGAAACCGAAGACGCTCAGCCAGCATCCTCGAACCAAAATCAGAACGCAAGCAGTCCTTTCGCCCAATACTTGCAACAGATTAGAGACTACAGCAGTAAACAACAAAAGGACCCAACAATGTATGTGACGCCCATGCCATCAGTGGCAAAGACCACAGCACAAACACCGCAACAACAACCATTGCTAATACATCCTGAAGAATTAGCTTCGTTGTTTGCACGATACCAACAGCAAATTTCACAACATAATAATTACTATGACTATACACATGCAGCTCAAAGTCAACAACAACAACAACAACAAAAACACCAATTTAAACAACCAAACAATGCTTTTCTTATTAACTACCCTGACTATATCGATCAACAAAACATGGATAAAAAAATGGCCAGTAAATTTGACATGGACGGCTCTAGAAACCACAAATTACAATTAAAAACTGTTAGTGCACCTAAAAGTAAACTGGTTGACTCGAACAACGACTTAGACATCGTTAGGTCCCTTGCTTTTGAAGTAGGACCTAACGGACGCGTTAGAATCCTTTAAAAGTAGGTTTATATGTACATTGAGTTAGGATCCACCTACTAAAGAGTTACAGGTATGCTGAGCTTTTGGCTTTTTTGTTGGGTAGTCAATTGCTGTTTTCGTGGAATCCTTTGGGATTGGTACATGAGAAAAGTTATTAATTAATTTTCATTAGAGTGGAGTTTTAATGCATGTTTTTTTTATATATTCAGAGGTTAAGTGGTTTAAAACTTTTTGTTGAATAAATTTACATATTTAATTAGGACATTTTTATGAACAGGCCTTCTGGCCTCAATGTTTTTTTTTTATCTTTACCGAGTGTTTTTGTTTTTAAGGAAAATTATCTTTCGCGAAAACAAAAAAGCCAGTGGTTCTGTATACATAATTGACACAATTAATTATTAATAATGTGTGCAAACAATAACAGCATAAACTAATTTTTTTTCCAATTTCAGAAGGATATGAAAGAGATAGAAGTCTAGCCACATTCGATCCATACTTTTAGAGACCTTTCACTTGCAGTGATCCAGTGGAAATGCTGTGTATGAATACGTTTGTTATTGTTATATATTTTTTTAAATTTCTTATTGTTATGTATTTATATAAAAATTACGTTGTGTACAATCGTCTTATTAAAATAACATGTACATTGAAAACAAAAAATAATTTTCTGTTAAAATATTTTTCTCAGTTCTCATCGCTTGCATCATTTTCGAATAATAAAAAAGTTCTTATACTAAGAGGTAAATTTTAATGAAAAATGACTAGTAATTAAGTAAATGAGATGGGCTACTTTTCGTTGAGCTAAAAAATGGGCATAATTTTTCGCTCATTTTATGTCCATTAACAAAAATTAATTTGATATGTCTTGTTGTTCAAGAATTATCTTGAAAAATCTTATAATTCACGAATTTTGAGGGGTGATACACATGTTATTACCACCCCAACCATTTCTTTATTTAGGAATCAATTTTTACCAAATTTGGTATACATACAAAATATCCAATTGGACTGGATAGTTGTCATATTTACATCACTTCCGGTTTCACCGGAAAGGGCCCCAACTTATGATATTTAAATGGCTGCACTGCATTTTTTTAAATTTTCTTTGAGATTTTTACCCACAATAAATTATTGCAACATACTTTAAATGGTATCAAAAGATTCGTCATTAAACGAGGAGTAACAAAATTGGAGTGGTCCAATATGGTTGCCATTTGAAGAACTTTTGACCAAAAAAAATCATTTTATCCGAACAAAAACAATAAAAATTACGATTTTAAAAGCTGGATATCCTCAAGAATCCAAAAAAGTGGAAAAAAAATGCGGGGTTGCCGTTTAAAAATAAAATATTGGGACTATTTACGGTGAAACCGAAAGTGATGTAAAAATGATGTCTATCCTCTCCAATTTTTTAAACTAAAGTAAACTTCTTTATGGAAACTGTTGTTAACTTTTGACTTTTGGAATAGCTTATTTTATTTTTAAATTCAAAGATGTAACTTGGCCATTTGTATACATATTGCATTAATAATTAGTAATTAATTACTGTTAAATTAAACCATATGATCATTTGCTATTAGCATTAAAAAGAGAAAATTTTACTAATTAAAACGAAAGCTTCTGGAAGAAAAATAAATCGCGACACCTCGTTAATATTATATTTCAGTGTAATCATAATATAAAATGCATTTTGACAGATGCATAGTATTTTGTAGCATTAAATGGGACTGCAATACAATACAAAAAATATATTAAAATTTAATAAGTTTTAAGTATAAGCACTAAAAAAAAACATAAATTTAAAATGGAATAAAAAGATTAAACTATGGAAAATTCCGGTGATAAATTAGTTTCGCGACTGTTCTTAAAAAAATCTCGAGCTAAATAGTGTTCGCAACAATTTGCAACAATGAAAAACAACCTAAACACTATTTAGCTGGATTGCTGTAATTGACGTTTAAAATGTCAGAAATGACGGCGCGAAATTCAAAATTAGCGTTTTTCAAAGGGCTGCTGCATAAAAACGAGAAAGTGCATGAGCTTCAAAAAAATGTTAAAAGATACTCCTCATTGAATACTAGTATATAGCTTTTCTAAAATTTCCAAAAGTTCCAATGGGGAGTCGGAAAAAAGTAAAGAAAAATTTCCTACGTAATTTCCTATATCCACCTCGGCGCTGGGACACCCTGTATATTTTTCGTTAAAAATTGTATAAAAACAAAGGTGAAAATAGTGTAAAATAGAAATCCACTTAAAACCATTTTTTGCAATCAAATTTGGTTAACTAATTTGTAATTTACTTAATTAAAGCAATACTGATTAAAATAACAGTAAAGAAAGTGAGTTCACTGTTTTTACTTTTAAAAATTTTACGTTTCAATTCAGACAAATTGAATTTTGTAATATTTATTATTTGAAATTTTCAGTTCAAAAGTTTTATTATTCTTAATTTAGGTAGAACTGCATTGAAAAACGATCTTTTTAGTGAAAAAGAAAATAATAATAATTGGTTATTTTTTAATTCTCTATAATTAATTAACCAATTTAATTTAAATAGTATACAGCATTTTTTTAATGAAGTACATTTTTAAAATACATGTAATTGTAGGCAAAAAAGTAAAATAAAACAAAATAAGTTTAATTACAATTTTAATTAGTCAGGATGGCTAAGAGAAAAAAGCTATTCAATTTTCATCTTTGAAAACCCTTTTAAACTGTGCATTCCTTCAAAACGTTAATAAAAACAAATTCCACTTTATTTAAGGGCCTTTGATTGTGATTTGCTTATTTATAAATAATTATGGAATTCAGAATGAGACATATGTAGTTTCCATTTAAAAGTTTATTATTTATCTCAACTAAGCGATGTACCTTTTTTATAAATTAAATAGATTTTATTTAAAAATACCGATTATAGAACCAATTATTACGTTTTCTCTGAGCCAAATAGTTGTACCAAATTATTTATGAAAAAAAAAATCGTAGATTTTCACTTTCTTAAGATATTTATGGAAACAAGTATATTTTCATGGTAACCAGTAAAGTAAAGTAACAATATACATTTAAATATTTATATAGTTGAATTAAAAAAAAACTGTTTAGAAATTCCATTGCTTTACTAAAATTTCAATTAGAAAAATAAATATAAGTTAATGGTTGCTTATCTCAAAAATCAAAAAAGCTACGTACATTTTGGAAAATTATATTTATACATTAAAATTTAATTAAAAAAATATCTATTTGAAACAATTTAAACTATTTAGTTTCGGCGACATATTTCGGAAACCAAAGGACCAATCGAGCTATCCAATAAGAAAAAAATTGCCTCCCTATTCAATATTTAGCATTTCATAGTAATCCACCCTGGATATTTTTACTGTAGGCAAACCATTAAAGTTCAAATTCTAGGACAATGCCATTGAGGCAGTCAAAAATAGTTGTGGCGCTGCAGTGACATTTGATAACATATTTTGAAATGTACTGTTATACCTCGTGATGGACATTGTTTAATCTCATTTTTAAGCGTTCATAATGCAGAATTCAAATAGCTCACATTTTTCATTTATTTTATTAAATACCATGTAATTGTGAATTGAAAACAATTCAAATCCTATGCAAACAGCGTGCATTTTTGCGAATTGCCGCATTTTTTTTTTCAATTTGCGACAGTGGGCTTGATCGTTGTAATTGTTTTTGAGCCATAAAAGTCTCATATGATAGGTAATTTAGGATAAGTTAACTAAAAAAAAAAAATGCCACTACTGTGTCCCCTATGACACATCTGTTGTTGATAGTTTGTAGGGCTTACTAGCGCCTTAATGTACGGGGTGTCCCAGCGCCGATGTGGATATAGGAAATTACGTGGGAAAATTTTCTTTACTTTTTTCCGACTCCCCATTAAAACTTTTGGAAATTTTAAAAAAGCTAAATACTAGTATTCAATGAGGAGTATCATTTAACGTTTTTTTAAGCTCCTGCACTTTCTCGTTTTTATGCAGCAGCCCTTTAAAAAACGCTAATTTTGAATTTCGCGCCGTCATTTCTGACATTTCAAAAGTCAATTACAACAATGAAAAACAACATAAACACTATTTAGCTGGATTGCTGTAATTGACTTTTGA
>JASKGO010001875.1:0-13654 GCA_030556065.1 Holobus sp. GC000080
AATGTACAAGATATGATTTTTTTATTAAGACACTGAATTTAACAAAAGTAACCGGAAGTCGGTAATACCTTCGACAGTAGACCCAATAGGAGAAAACTTTTTTTACAAAATCTTTTTTATTTTTAAAAAGGAATTGAAATATGATATAAAAATTGGGGTGTCTTATTTAAAATATCGAAGTTGATGTCAACTTCCGGTATAACCGGAAGTGGCCAAGTGCTGAAAATATTTTAAGTAAGTGGGGCTTTGGAAATGATTAAAAAAGCAAAAAGAAAAAATGGCCTATATCTAATAGTTCTCTCAAAACAGTTAACCGGCCAATTAAAAAAAACACCCTGTATAAGTTTGCACATTGTTTATAAAAAAAAAGTAAAAAAAAAAAAGAGATGAGGCCCGTTTGATTATCAAACAATTGAAGCCACATCGGGATGTAGAAATGTTAGGGGTGCAATAAAATTAATTATCCGTTGCAAAATGCAGTTGGCTGAAAGTAGATACGAGTCACAAACGAACTACACCACAATAAGTGTAAAAATATTTAGGGGTGCAAAACTTTAATTCAATTTATTCATGTCAATGTTTTCAAATTACATCGATTTAGCACATAGGTAGTAATTATAGTTCACATAAGACTCTAGCTTTCGTAAATTGTTTGCGCTCTCTTATATTTATGGATATACTTATTTGCTACAATCCCTCGCATTTGCCCAAAATGCAATCAATGTTGGCGCGTCTCAAGAAGCTTGCATTGCAACTTTGAGTTAAAGTTAAGTGAAGAATTTGCAAGAAACGTAAAGGACGGGTTTAGTGGGTGGACGGGTGCTCTGTGTCTTCTTATGTTAGTGTTTCTTGTGCCTCCAAATGAAGATGTAATTACACTGCACTTAAATACTTGATGCAACAATATTTAACATGGAAAGTTCAAGACTTACTTATTAGGTTCAATTAACTTTTAATTTTTTATGTGCAATTCTTATCATCTTTTAACTTTCAATAAATGTTTAATTGCAACGAAATGACTAATTTTCTGATATATATATATTTTTTTACAGTAATACATATAAATAAAAAATTTGAAATTTTTATGAAAGCAATATTTTCATTAATTCTATATTAAATTTTTCAGAGAAACTTCAAACCCCGTTTTAATTGCACTAGTAGCTGTGTTTTCTTTTCTGTTGCAAAAAATATGAGGCCTATGACTAAACTTTTTTCGACTAAGAGAGAGTAAAAAGGTTGCAATAAATCAACTTTTCAGTGGAGAGCGGCGCAAAACTTTTGCCGCACGCCTTTAATTAATTAATTAATTAATTTTACTTTCTTCCAAGTATACGTTAGTCGGGTTAATGCCTTCAGCCACTTTAATTAATTAAATATTTATTACCGATGTACGTATAATAGTAGCTTCCACTTCTCTGCATGAACAATTGCCAGTTTAACGCATTCAATCACTTTAAACTTTAAACATTTTAATTTGATTCAATTTCAATTTTATTATTTTTATTTGGAAATAATTTTGTTAATTGAAAGATTATTTTAAATTATATTTTTGCGATGTAAAAGCGCAGGGGTAAATAAATATTCATTCTTTTGCAATGTGGAGGCGCCGGGCTTGGTAATAATATGGTTTCGTCTAATGAATGTAAAGCAGTGTTTTACAAATTTGAAAGTTTAAAATTTAAAATCCTTGTGAGAAAAGCATTCAGTTTTCTTCCAAGAGGGTAGGACAAATCGACTGCTATGACAGATGCAACCTAATGAACGTCATGGCCATGGCAACGACCAATCAGCAGCGGCGTTACATTCTGCACTTAACCTAATTTTTGCCACTGCAAGGTCATCCATGATCCAAGCTTTACAAAACCTCACTTTTATCGTTTCGCGTTTAGATCGTTTCGATTTTAAAAACAAAATGATTTAATCAAGCGGAAAGCAATGTCGGTAAGTGCAACTTTACATTCATTTTTCGAAATAGTAAAATATTAAATTTGTTTTGTTCCTCGAGGACCGCACCTTCAATAAATAATTTGCCATCCCTTTGTAACAAATGAATATTTAAAATTAACTTTTCACTTCTAAATTTTCAATAAGTTAATACATTTATTATTTCTTACGAACTAAAAAAAACATTAGAAACAGTGTACGTATTATATATTTTTAGCAACATGACAACAACAAAAAAAAATATCGAAAAAAGGCAAAAATTCAATAAATTTTGCACTTTCACACAGCCCAAAATATAATATCCTTTATTGACTGAACAAATGTACTTTGTCCTAGTAAATTTTTCAGCGACTTTTTTTTTGTTAGGAGTCGGAGCGTAATGCGACCGCACTCTATTTTCGCCGAAAATCGAATAGAAAAAACAAAGACGAACAAGTGATTGATGAGCAGATCGATACGTTTGCGGAAGATGTTCCCTATTTCCTTGTATTGGTTCCGTTCCCATCGCGGCAATACATTTATAAAGTGTTTTCGTCGACTAAATGATTAGTTCTTTTTTTTCCTTTCCTTCTTTGGTACGGATTGTCTATTTTTATAAATGCGCACAGTCGAAATGTAGGTAACGGCTTAAGTACTTTATGATTATATCCTCAACCGAACCAAATGCACTTTCAATATGGTAATCTAACCGCGCAGAAAAGGTTTCGTTACGCTATGTATCGAAAGTTTTGTAAGTCCGGGGATATTGATGTGCTCCAGCCCTATAACATCATATTAAGTAATTTTATATGAACAATAGGATGGCTTTTTCAGTCGAATTCTCTTCATTTCTCTATTTGATATAAAATAATTTTAAG
Organism: Holobus sp. GC000080; assembly: GCA_030556065.1. NCBI lineage: Eukaryota > Metazoa > Arthropoda > Insecta > Coleoptera > Staphylinidae > Holobus > Holobus sp. GC000080. The sequence continues at coordinate 2,802 of JASKGO010001875.1, forward strand.
TTAAATTTAATTTGTTGTTATTTCTTTTTCTCAAATTTACGGAGGATTTATTTATTCAGGGTCATGATTTTGATGTAACGGTATTGTTGTTGTTGCTTTTAGATAACCACTAAACAAATGTTAAAACTTTTAAAGTTTCTTGAGAAATACATTTTTTTTTTTAAGTTTTCAGATCACTTCTATCAATAAATTGAAGTCAGCAACAAAATTAATAACTTCATACTTATTTTCACCTTAAAACTCCAACGATTTGATCGCTTTTAATTATACATTTTTTGAAAATAAAGTATAATTTTTCTTATTAGAATTTGTATCGAAATTTTGATGACAATATGCAAAACCATTGCGATTTTTTCGTGACAATGGATTTCTTCATCAACCTCATTTTGTTTATCAACAAATTTTTAATATTTTTTTTTTTGAAATTTTTTCCATTTTAACATTTTATTTAAAATTTGTAGCTGTGCTCATAAATTAGTAAACTCTTTAATTATTTTTTTAATTAAACAATAAAAACCTCAATAAATTTGGACAGAAAAAGCCATCTTATGTACACATCAACTAGCATGGTTTTAGCAGAATTTAAGTGATTTTATATACTTCTAGATTATAATTATTATACTATTTGTACATAATTTTTCTATCGTTCGCTTGTCCAGCCACAATTTAATGCGCCATCGCATATTAAAAACTCTTAATTAATATTATCTCTTTTCATATCATACTATATAAGATACAATTAATTATTGAACTGAATCTGTTCTCATATATAATGATGCTATATTATTACATTTTCCATTTTGTAACATTTATTGCACCTCCTATTGCATATTTCCTCTGATTAACAAAATTGCATCGCTTCCCTTTGTGCAATCACCAGACATACAGTACGCGAATATTGTCATCTCATCAATACTTTTTCAATGCATATCAATCCGTCATTTTGTATATTGAAACCACATTCACGGACACATCTAAAGGTTCCACTAATTGCAATCGATAAAATATTTAATGCTGATTGTTTATATACTATACTATAGCTTTCGATCTTTTTTCGATCTGAAGGCTAATCATATGCTGCTTTTGGTGATTTTTCACCTACGTTAATCTATCTAAAAGCAGATTCCACCATATAACGCAATTTACTGAGAATATATAGGGAACGTAGTTGGTACCTAGTATATGTAGTGAGAATTGCAAAAAATGTGAAAATATGAAATTGACTTCCGCGCGACTGGCACACGAAGAAACGGTTAATTTTTGGCACCACGATCTCCATAAATTTGTTATGCAACGGAGCAGAAGGAGCGCGAACAGGCTCAACCTAGGACGCGACTGAAAAAGTACGGATAAAAGGACCTCCTTTGCGGCCTCGTTAATTGCCGCTGTCGATTCGGTTTCATCGTGGGCTCCGCATCGAATTCCATTGCGACGCTTTTGGAACTTTCCGTAGTACCGCCGCTGCTGCTGCTCGGCGTGTTTTTAATTGGCTCCGTGGATTCCTGCACTTGACTGCTTGCGGTTGATTTAATTAGATCGGGATCCTTTAAATCGCCCCTCTCGGTCGCCGCCGCCCCCGCTGCGGACGACGAGGGTTTAGCAGTACTGGCGGCGGTAATTTGGCCCGCATTCACACGTGTACTGACATACAGCGAAGACTCGTTCAGCTGCGGAGTGTGAATCCTAATTTCGACGCTTTTCTGCATTGCACGTTTGTTGGTTTCGGATGCCGAGACCGCCACCACAGCCGCCTGCAATTCCTCTTTCTCCATTATATCCAAGTCGGGTTTTTCGGCCGGAACCTGTTTGCGAAACGTTCGATTCAATTTTCCATCGCGGATAATTGGATACATCAGCAATTCCTTTGTATCGTCCGCCTTTGGCACCTTCTTCTTCTTCTTCGTTAGCAGCTGCTTCTTGTCCGGGACAGCAGTGGACCGCACCGTTGGATAGGTTGTCACCACTGTGCTGGTCGACTGCGTATGCACCTCTTCCTGGTCATTGGTGGTGTTGTTCAGTTCAATTATATCGAACATTGTGCCGTTCTCAATTATGCTGAACAGTTGCCCCTGATTGATGACACTGGGGAATTCTTCACCTTCGACTTTACCATTTTCGACCGTGGTGATTTCTTCGACTGGAGCCTCGTTGGTATTTGCAGTGCTTGCGCTTTGCTCGGTTGTTTCTCTCGTGGTGGATCTAGCTGTTTTAGCAGTTGTAGCCAAAGTAATCGCTAATGGAGTCAGGGGAGTGGTTGGTTTCGGATGCGAGAACGCAGCGGTGCTTTTGACCGAACTGGGAGTAGGAGTATCGTCAGTTTCCCGACGGTGCCTAGTTGGTAATCCGTAATCTCCGGTATCTATTGTATTTGATGTCCAGATCCAAGGCTTAGTGGTCTTCGTATTAACAGCAGCAGCAGCAGCAGCGGCGGCGGTGTTTGTGTTTGCCGAAGTGCTGGATTCGTGATTTACGACAGGGCCGGCCGTTGATTGCGGTTTATCATCGAACAAATCGCCGGAAGAGTCGCTGCACGCCAAGCTGCGTAGCATTTCGTCCCGGTCCTGGAACACATTTTTTTAATCTTAATTTCTATTCTTTTTTTTTTAGTTCTTTAATGTTTGTGGACTTTGATAATCCTTTCTATTTGTTTTTTTTTTCTCAAACAGTCCCGGATTCCAAAAAAATATGTTTTTTTTTTGTTTTTTTTTTTTTCGACAACTCAATACTTTTGAAACAGAATAGATAACAGAATGTTGAAATCAGAGTATCTGATATTTTTAAATTCCAGTCAAAAATTGAAAGCGACTAATTTACAGCATCCGTAATTCCACATAAAAAAGGGTTACCAAATGCCATTGCAATGCCTCCCTACTAATTTGACTTATCCGCTTTTTACAATTTGGACGCCGAAAGAGTATTGAAATATGTCACCAGTAAACTGATAAAAATAGTATTTGTTTCTCTTATTTTAGGGAAATCATCAAATCACGGAAGATGTTAAAATAATGCTCCTGAGCGTCATTTAGATAGACAAAATACAATAATTCATCATTCAAAGATTCGAAGTATCTGCCAACGATATAATTAATAATGTTATAGTTCAGTTTAGAGCTTAAAAAATTAATCAAGCAGTCGCTGGTTAGATAAAAGACTGGCTAAAAGGTTAGGTTATTGATGTTAAGCTAGGTTAGGATTGGTTAGGTTATATCCTAATTGATAGAGCATGGAGAGTAAGAGCGACAGAGTAGAAAAAAAAGAGTTTTAATGAATAATTTATTCAGACGGTGGTTTTGTCAAAGAAAAGTAAAGTTTTGTTTATTTTTTCTTTTGCTTTCGTTGTTTTTTCTTTTCTTTTTAAATTATGATATAAAATTATTTTAAAAATATTTTCAATTATTTGTTTTTAATTAAGTTATTAATTGATTTTTAAGCTATTTTCAATTATTTCGTTAAATTTCACCCATAATTTTATCAATAAAAAAAAAATGCAACATGGTTTATATAAAAAACATGCTCTTTAGTTAGATTAGTTTAATATTTTACCAAAGCAGTATAGGAACTTGAACAAATAACTAACTTTTCTACATTTCCTCTAGGTAAATGGTCGAATTATTTTAAGATCCTCCGGGATTGCTTCATTTTCATCCTTATGACTACACAGCCGAAATACTATTTTTTAGCATATTTGTTTGATTGTAGTGATTAAAAAAAATCAAATTATTTATTATTGTAGATATCTCAAATTTAACATTTTACTAAAAAAAAAAAAAAAATTAAGAAATTTACTTAGTAAACTTTATGAAAAAACACATAAATGTTATGAGAGTAGTGGTGTTTCGTACCGTTTTCCCTTTGCAGGATATCTGTTTGGTTCCTCCCAAGCCGCAATCGGACGTAAGCTCCACGGCAGATTGTTCGGGAATGTAAAGAACCGTCAGCGAGGGAAGTTCGGTCGGCAAACAACCGCTAGGACCATTTGCCCAACTGGGAACTGAAACAAACATCGACAATAACAAATATGATAAACACTCGATTACCACCAACACGAATATAACGTAATTTAGTGGCCGCAACACGCGAGAACAAATCGGTAATTGTCATATCATCAGTGGCTTCAACCACTCGTCAAATATTTGCATTGGCTCTTCACATCAGTTCACACGTAGTTTATGTATATCAATTGACAGCTGATTGATTGAAATTACCCGCTACTACTATCTTCCATCCAACTGTACATATTCTAATTGCTATTATAACCGTTTTTGCATCATTAGCGCAACGTTTTCGGAACGATCGATTTCGTAACTGGAAATTTGCAATCGCAATTTTCTGCTGCTGCTGCTGCTGCTGCTACTTCTTATTCGATGCTATGCTAATCCCTTCAATGGATTTCATTCACTCTGAAGGAATACTAAATCAGAGGATTCGATTTATAGGGATGCGCGACTTTTATTCTTTTTTATACTTCCTTTTCATTTTACGGCTCAGAAAGAACAATCAGATTTACATAAAATTGACAGACTTGCAGTTTTAATGGTATTTCAATTCTTTCATCTAATTCAATATACCAAACCTTTTATTTGAAATGAAAAATTGGATTTTCTATGGGGTTTCATTAGTGGTGGACTGTTCAATTTAGTATTATACAGGGTCTTCCAAGTTGAGTGGAATATTAAATTATTATGGAAACTTGAAATTGCCGAGTTCTGAAACTTCGCATTATCCACTTTTAGGAAATGATCTACATTATTTTGGTATTTTGGTATTTGGTATGAGCTCATTCAACTTCCGGTTATACCGGAAGTGGACATCAACTTCGTTATTTCAAATTGAACACCCCAAATTTTATTTCATATTTTGATTCCTTATGGAAAATAAAGAGGATTTTGTAAGAAAAGTTTCTTTTCCGGCAATAACTCATTTCCGGTTAATTTTGCCAAAATTATTGTCATGAGAAAAAAATCATAACTTCCTCATTTTTGATGATAACTTCACAATTTTTTTGTTTGCTCTTTCAAGATGTGTATCCAAACGTTTTTTGTGTTAAAGTGCATTTTTTTATACAGGGTCTTCACAAAATGAAGATAAGCTTTTAGATCGAAAAAGTGTTAAAACTAGATTTCTTTAAATGGATACCCTACTTTTTTATTTTTTTACCATATTCTCTTTCTTTTTATCTATCAAAAGTATTTGATGCAAAAAGTTCAACAGTTATTACTTTTTGAGATATTAAGGAAAGAATAGTTTTTCAGTAACTATCCTTCATTATTGTGCCGTTTTTTGTTTGTTCGTCTACGCCCTACGGGATTCCAAAGCAACTCAAAAAATTAGCAATTGGTTTTATACAAAATCGAAAAAAAAAAAAAAAATTAAAAAAATAGTTTATTTTCTAAAAATAAATGAATTTTTTGAGTTGCTAAGCAAACCATATGGCCAACAATCAGACAACATCATAATAATGAAGGATTGTTAATGGAAAACTATTCTTTCCTTCATATCTCGGAAAGTTATAACTTTAGAACATTTTGCTTCAAATACTTTTGATAGATAATAAGAAAGAGAATATGGTAAAAAAATAAAAATGTAGGATATCCATTTAAAAAAATCTAGTTTTAACACTTTTTCGATCTCAAAGTTTATTGCCTGTTTGCGAAGACCCTGTATATAAAAAGTGCACATTAATACTAAAAACAAATGTACACACATCTTGAAGGAGCATACAAATAAAAAAATTATGCAGTTATCATCAAAAATGAGGTAATTATGATTTTTTTCTCATGACACCAATTTTGGCAATAATAACCGGAAATGAGTTATAGACGGAAAAGTTTGCGTGATACATAGAAACTTTTCTTACAAAATCTTATTTATTTTCAATAAGGAATCAAAATATGAAATAAAAATTGGGGTGTTCAATTTGAAATAACGAAGTTGATGTCCACTTCCGGTATAACCGGAAGTTGTATGAGCTCATACCAAATACCAAAATACCAAAATAATGTAGATCATTTCCTAAAAGTGGATCAAGTGGAGTTTCAGAACTCTGCAATTTCAAGTTTCCATGATAATTAAATAAGCCACTCAACTTGGGAGACCCTGTATTATGGTTGATTGCAAGTTTTCAAAAATCAAAAACTTATTTTTAACGTTTTTCATAAAAAATAAATATTTGAAACCTTATCATTCTTCAAAGCTAAAAAATATATATTTTTTTTTTAATGAAAAGTTAATTTCTTTCAAATACTTCCCTAATTCATCTCTGAAACTTTACGTCGTATTAACATTTCTTTCAGTTGTTGAACAAATTGATTAATGACATTTCTTGAGACTTTATATCTTTTACATCAATACTGCCTGGTTTTTTAAAAGAGATTATATTTACGTTACCAAGTTCATATTTTATTTATATATGTGTCTCTATTTAAAAATAATATTTCAAAACCTTTGGAGAAAAGTTAAAATCATCATACTTCATCAGTGCATGATCAATTAATTTTTATTAAAATGGATAAAAAAAAGAGAAAATAAAATTACGATGGTGAAAATAATCTAACGTTACCCAAAAATAAAAATTGTCACCAGCTTTAGATAACATTCCTTGTATGTAATTACGATGCCGTCCCAAACTATAATGAAATGACAAAAGGCCGAAAAAATCATTTTTGCAAGTCATAGTCATAATGAGACTCATTTATAAGAGCTTAACGACCCTTTTATTTCTACTACAAATTACGGGCGCGTAAATGACACGAATAATTGGTAAAAATGCTAGTCGGAATATAAAAGGTAGATCGAAACGCAACGTCAATGATTAATGATATTTTTTGCTGCGTGTGACGCCATAAATCAGCACCGTTCTCGCCAAATAGCCAAAGGGCCGATGATAAAAAACAGCGTCGATCACGTTTCGCATCTACACGAATAATGATTTTAACGGGATGCTTTTTTACTACTTTTATTGCTATTTTTCCGTGCACATAGTATCGTGACAGCTGTCACCGGAGCGGACAAGCCGAGGATAGATGTCACCATTTTATTCCTATTCCTTTGCCATGCGATAATTCCTTCCAATACTTTGAACGTTTTGCATTTGTTTTTAATTATTTATAGACAGTTACAAACATTGTTAAAAGCAAAAATAAAATATTAAATTTCATCAGTGACAATTTGGAAATGGAAAAATGTTTATTCAAGAAGAATTTAATACTATTTATTTCTATAAATTTTGGAAATAAAATTAATATTACCATGATAAATGAAAAAATTATATTTTTTTGTTGGTTAAAATTGTTGATGAATGTACCTGGTAGTTCGCATATGAAGGATGCAACTTCGGGGCCGCTGCATCCGAGAGCATGCCATCGGAAGTCGGCTGCTGGGTCCATGGCGGCGCACAGCGGATCACTTCCTGTGGGAATTGCTTCCTGCCAGTAGTCCGTGAGACTTAGTGGGCGGAAATCCCTGCAGAATTGCCAAGATTAAATAGTCGTGAAACGCCTCACATTTTGTTTATTTTCTTTCGCCCTCTAACTATGCCGCACACATTAAAGCATTTTAACTACGGTTCCATTAAGTGAATTTATTTCGGGATTTATAAAATTGTTCTTTTTTTTGTTTGGTTAGGTTAAGTTATTTTGTAGAAAAATCAACAATTAAAATTAAATTAAATTTTAATCTTGCATATCATTATTAAAATAAAAAAATAGTTATTTTCTAGAAAAAGGTTTTAAGATGTAAGCCAATATTATATTTAAATTAAGGACTATTTAAATGTACAGGGTGTGCCAACGAAAAGTATCCAGTGGGAATAACATGAAAACAACTTATTTTAAGAAAAATCCCTGAGACACGTCAATTTTTGTTGTTAGTGGGACATCTTTTGGAATATTTCGTTATGGTGTAACAGTCACCCCCTGCCCCCCACGGCCACGACTTAAAAATCTTAAATGGCATGGGTGTCAAGTGACCCCTCATTTTAAAGAGAATATTTTTTTCAATATTTTAGTGAAAACCGCATTAAAATCGATTCAATAGTTTTGTTGTAATTAATTATTGAAATAGATACAAATTGCCCATTTCCCCTTCTCTTCAGATCACAATAATATCATCGTAACCATGGAAACATTAAAACCTTAAGTGGAAATGCGCAATTTGAATCAATTTCATTAAGTAATTGCAACAAAACTATTGAATCGATTTAAATGCGGTTTTAACTAAAATATTGAAAAAAATATTCTCTTTAAAATGAGGGGTCACTTGACCCCCATGCCATTTAAGATTTTTAAGTGAGGGGCCGTGGGGGGGGCAGGGGGTGACTGTTGTACCATAACGAAATATTCCAAAAGATATACCCCTAACAACAATAATCGACGTGTCTCTGGGATTTTTCTTAATATGAATAGTTTTCATGTTAATCCCACTGGACACTTTTCGCTGGGAAAACCGGTAGAGTAAAAATATATGGTGAAGTTTAAAATAATATTGATATCGACTTCACATATAACCGAAAATGCCACTGACTTGAAAATAATTAAATCAAAATAAAAAATTGAACCTTAACCCGATTCAAAATTTGGTGATCAATAATGAAAAGAAACAATTAGGAAAACAAAAATGAAAAAATTACACAGACATTTTACGAGTAGGAAAACGTTTTAAAGTTGTTGGGTAATTTGTTGGGAAATTTACGCTTGGTTACCATTAGCCCGATATAGGTCAAGGGTTCATCCATAACCAACCCTATAACAAGTTTTAGATCGAAAGATAGAGATTAAATAATATTTATATTGCATATAAAATATTAAAGAGTGAGCATCTTTTATCTCGGTCTCATCCCCCCTTAGGGTTTGTTCAATTTTTTCCCGGTGAATTATTATGGTTGACCTACTTATTCATCAATTAACAACGTAAATTTTGTCAGCAAATGTAGTGGCTTTTTTTCATGGATTAGATGAGACTGAGTTTTTAAAATAGAAACCGTATCGTGATTCTGTGACCTAAAGCTTTCAGGGCTTTTGTCCATGCGGTTGTAAAACTTTCTATGTACTCTTTTCCTTTATTTCATGTTCTCTGTTTGAACATCTTGAGAAAACCTACCTTTGTTAACCGCTACTTCAATTTTTTCCTGATTGCTTTAGCAATTAATTGCGAAATTGCGAATTAATGGAAAATGAAATATTTTCTTCTTTCTTATATTAATGTTATAAATTTTGTGAAATAATCAATAGAATAAAATTAGATTGGCAAAAATAGTAGTGAAAATGCAAGATGTTAACCCTAAAGTTTCTTTTCTGTATTTGTACTTAAGGTTTATATTTTCCTTAAAATAAATATATTTAATTTTGAAGAAAAAGTTCATGTTAAGGCCATTTCCAGTTAAACTGGAAGTAGAAAAAAAGAAAAAAAAAATGAATTAGATGTCAATCATTCTGAAACTAAATTTTATCTCAACAAATATATTTTGTTTTATAAAAATTGGCTGGCGTTAATAACTAAACAAATGAATAGGGTAAACCATATTCTGTTACCATCCACGAGAAAAAAAAAACTGCAGTTAATCTCTTTCATCCTTCTGCTATATAAAAGAAGTTTATAAAGTTGTAATTTTATAATGAATCGCTCATAATATTAATTCATTTTTTAAATTCAAGGAAATTATAAGTAATATAACCTTATTTTCTAATGATTTTATACTATCATTTTTTTTAAATTGTTATTAATATTAATATAATCCCTCATCTAGATTTTAGAGTGTGATAATTTGGCATAAGAAATTAACATTTCCGGATAGGCATTTATCCTATACTCGTAAAACATTGGAAAGTGACGTTTTTGTTTATTTTGACTATTTCTCTGATTGAAATAAAAATATATTTAGAATACTAGTATAATATCTATCTATTATTATTGAATTATTTTTTATTTGTAATGTTGAAGATCAGTTTGGCAAAGTTTGCGATTGCTTAGAAAACCAAAGAATAAGATCCTCAATGAGTTTTTATAATTTTATTACTCAACAGGGTGTTCTTTTTTTAATTATCAAAGGTCGTTATCATAAAATAGAAAAAGGAAATTAAACGCATTATACAGGGTGCCTTTTTTATTGGCCGATTAAATGTACTAAATATCTTGAGAAAACTATTATCCCAGAAGTTGATATCCACTTTGATATTCTCACTGGCATACCCCAATTTCTTTTCTAATTTCGATTTCTTTTTAAAAATAATTACAATTTTGAACAAAAAATGATTTTCATATTGGGTCTATTTTTTAAGATATGCCAACTTCTGATTAGTTCCGTAAAAATCTTTCCTATTAAATTTTTTAAACTAATTGAACAATTAATTTGAGTAATTGTTACAAATTATAAATTATTATTATTAATTATTAGTTACCACAAAAAAATCTTTCCTATTACAGTTTTTAAACTAATAGAAAAATTAATTTTAGTGATTATTACTGAGAAGAGGGACCTTACATTTAATTAAAAATTAATTGTATAAATAAAGTGTAAAATTTTCAAAAAATATCATTTTCAATTTTATTTTATCTTTTTTAGGTCTATGTCATAATAGGGTAGTTACCGGTAATAAAGAATTAGCAGAAACTACATTATGCTTTATAAATTTAATTGCGAGGAATTCGAAAATCTTATTTATTTTTTAATTTGTTGCTTCTAAATAAAAATTAAATAAAATCATAATTAAAAAATCAGCTGTTAGTCACGTGACTTGAGACGATAAACTGAGTCGACGCGACCTTTTTGACGTCAAAGCGTCCTAAACCTTGATACACGAAATAGTCAAGCAACAGTAACAGACATGTCTGATTAGGACGGATTGACGTCACACAAC